>DWHO01000564.1:0-19291 GCA_018247575.1 Eurytides lysithous rurik
TATATATATATGTATATATATATATAACTTTGATTAAATAGTTACTCTTCTATTGGCAATTCTAAATGCTAACATACTGTGAGCTATACCATAAAAAAATTTCATACATTAGAAATTATAGTAAAACAAAAACTGTGTGTAGTCTCAAAGTAGTCAAACGACATGTGAAGTTGTTTTTGCCTTGAATGCCTTGAATACAGGGCAAGTTTTTATCTAGCAATGGGACAAATGGAGGTTTGTCCCATTGCTAGAAAATTTGGACCCTTTAATATAATCTAAGTGAAAGCAACATATTTTTTAGGATTATAAAGACAAAGTACAAAATTGTCGAAATATTCTTTTAAATAAATTCAGAGGATCAGTAGGTGAAAATGAGCTTCGTGATACTTTGACCACAATATACAAAAGTATGTTCAATTTATCCGAATTTGATTACATGGATGAAGAAGAAGGCAAAGTATTGGAGGAAGTTAAAAGTGAGCTTATAGAGGAAGAAATGCAATGGTTAATATTCCTTTTGTATTATGAGCAGATTTTAATTTTTTTTTATCTTTATAATGGATTGTGATTAAAAAATTGCTGTTTACATTACATAATATATTGGTATATTATAATAATTATAAAATTCTAGTCAAAACATAATCTGTATATATTTTGTAGGTTAATAGAAGAATATGAGAAATCACAAATGGATGATGTTGACTGGTCACTTTTGCAGCAAGAAAATGTGATATGTCCAGTATGTCAAAAAAGTAATCTAAAAAATGAGGATGGAAAAATTGCATGTACAAGTTGCTGTTTTAATATCAAAACACATAACAGTCTATTAATAATAAAAAAATCAATTCTTGATTCAATCGAGAAACATGGGAATAATTGTAACAAGGTGGCACAATTTACAGTGGTAGAAATGGAGTTAAATGAACCTCATATTTTTCTAATCTGTGATGATTGCATGGATATGCAGCTTGTATTGTAGTATGTATAGTATTCATTTATTTAATATCTGCAGTGGAATTTTAGAAAAAACAATATCTTGACAAATTATTTTGCTATGTATGTCCTCATCGTCTTTCAAAAATAAGAAAAATTTTGACAGTTTGTATGGATATCATTTGCTATCAAATTACACAGTTAACTGGTATTAAATATTTATTAAATCTACATTTACAAATAAATATTTTCATTGTTATTTATTTTTTGTTTAAGCTATATAACATTTAAAGATAAGTTGGAAATTGTTAATTTTTATTTTTACTTTAAATTATTACAGCAACACCATTTATTGTTTACATCCTTTTTAATTTGTAATTTCTTAGTTTAATAAAAATTTAAACATGTTAGTGTATTATTTGTACAATTAGTTTAAGAAGTAGTACACGCAAATATTTGTTTGACCACATTAACACAATCAAATTTTTAAATTTCAAAGTGATTAATTACCCAGATTTGTCCAGGGTTTTATTTGTTTGGATCTCAATAACATGTCATTTCTACATATTCTGTATAAATAGTAGCTTGGGTCACACTGTACAAAAATTATCGCCCGTTGTTATGTAGAAGAATTTGTTCTGTCTGGACAAATTGGTAACTATGTAGAAAATTGAAGCTCGTGCGGAAATTTAATATTGGTGCTTGAAAAATATTACTACAGAGCAGGTTAATTTAGATTTGCAAGATACAGTCCGTTTACAGCGCTTACGTCGCATGGAGTTTCGTTTACGAGCTGAACTACCGCCTTAACAGTCAATTTTGTAGTTACGTCGAACAAAATTCTTTGTCAAAAAATATTTATTTGGACCTTAATTAACGATCATTTTTTAACAAAGACATCGAGCGTCGTGTAAATAGATTTTATTGTGTTCCTATATTTTTGGATCCTGCTACGAACTTTGTGGGTGATAGGTATTCATACACATTCTTATAATTTCCGCGTTTATTCAGCTCTCTGCTATGAGCTGTGAAACAACTTAAGGGAGATAGGGACAACCCCCAAATCAACTTAGGCGATGTCCATAAGAACGTCGCCTATTCAGTACTAGAAATACGAGCGGCGATGATCGCCATACACTTTGCCCAATCCTCCTCCAACGCGTCCGTTGAGACTGACATAAATAAGACGGTAAAGCGACGAGCAAGCGCAACGGTTATATCGGCATCCCACACGTAGTCGCACAAATTGTCCCGTGGTTCTAAGCACGTTTCCCTGCACTTAGTTCGCGAGTGCGAAGTCAACTCCTCAGACGAACTTCAGGCTGAGATCGAGATCGCAGGTCCCTCCGGTTCTGATGAAGACAGCTTGACTGTCGTCGAAGACTGTAAAAGACGTAAGCCTGAACCAGTTCGTCGTGCCAAAAAACAATGACTATCTTACTTTTTTGTTTACCCTGGACACAATCCAATAATCCAGCTCACCTGTTTAAGGTGAGTGAGATAGTGGCATGTTGATCCCCAACTTTACCAACGGATGCCCTCTCGAACACACGACGGTCGAACAGGTTATGACCATAATCAAAAACCGCTCAGCGATCGGGCCCGATGCAATATCCGATAAAATTTCAAAATCACTTCCCGGTCACTTTATTTGCCTTTTAGTGGCCATATTTAATGCTCTCCTTGACGGCTGCACCTTCTCAGATGCGTAAAAAAAGAGTCCAGTGTCATCGGCGTCCCTAACCAAATAGGTCCAGAGACGTAGCATCAAACTACAGGCCCATCAGTCTCCTCAGTTCAATGAGGAAAAATCTATGAACGCATTATCCTGGCTCGGATTATCATATGCATTCAAAACCTAAATCTAGTTCAACGGCTAAATATACAAGTTCTTCTCTTTAGGCTTACCAGGCAGACTCGTACGCGCCATACGAGCCTACCTGTCAATCCGTTCAAAGTCGAGAGTTCCTTTTCAAGCCCCAAGAACTGGTCTTCCACAGGAATCAGTACTCTCAGAGACTCTTCTCGCTATATTCTAGTGATATCCCAAAAACACCTAAGGTCGAATTGACATTATATGCCGACGATACATCTTTGAATGCAGGGCCCAGATACGCATCCGTCTCCAGTCCGCTTTATCCATTTCTGCAGATAAAAGAGCACCTCGAAGGCCAGAAATTTGAAGATGATGACGCCGTGATCGCCACAATATAGATTTTTAAGGAGTCAAATTTGAAAAAAAAATGGACTATATTGAAAAATAAAGTAAAATAAGTTAAGAGATATTTGCTTCCTTATCATTCTCATTACTTATTGAACACACCTCATAGTAGACGTATTACTTTCATGGGAATAATTAACATTGCAAAAAAAAACTATCAATTTTATCAAAGTAATTTTGGCTTAAATACCAAAAATATGAAATACACTTACATTTTTGGATGAATTTAAAAATACTCAGCAAAATATAGTGGGATATAATATGGATGTTGTATGTATGCAAGTTTAATCAATTAAGAACTTGGCTTGAACTTATGTTAGGCGAAAAAACAATGTTGATTTCATAAAATAAGAAATATATTTTTTTTCACATTCCGAGACAGGTTTTTATATAAATAACCATCATAGCTTTTATTGATTCATCATTGATGCTTATATGTGACAAATTCATTGCAACAGCGAAACTTTTTTGTCGTTCAAATCAAACACAAATATACAAAATAAAAATGACCTTTAATTCAATTCATGAAGCGTGGTAACAAGGTATATTTTAAATTATTATTACTCTGTCGTATAATCGGAGTTAGAACATTTTATTATCGTGTATTGATCCTACCAAAATATTAAACTAATCGGTAACTTGTATAAAATGTACATTAATAATCATTGTAGTATAAAACAGTACCATTACTTTACGGACATAATTATTATATGGGCAGCATTTGTAGTTGTTTTCATCTTTTGTATAAAATGGTCAACTATCGGAATTATTCTAGGCCTGAAACAAAAAAGGATGTTTTAATTGATAAGTATTGTGATGGACATACAAATAAATAGCGTCGAATACCATTTTATTTGGCTCAATTGTAAATACTCATGTAAAAACAAGCTCAGAAATAGATTGTTTTATTTTCAAGACCTGATTTTTATAAAGTTGATTAATTAAGTAATACTATAAAGTAACTACTCAATAATTAGTATCATGTGATACTTCTTAAAGCATTCAGGAATATGTGGCTGCACAAGGCAATGCATTTATTTTTGCAGCACGTTACTTTAATATTTTTGTAATATATTTGTCATGGTATATGTTCTTAACAAAACAGCATCGATGGACAACCGAAATAGATAATCGTATAACATAACACGGTATTTCAGGGATTTTTTAAATAATGCAAATTTTTTCTTTCATAAATTTTAAAGCGACTCCATCTAGGGTAGTTCCACATCGTTAGTTATTCAACCGCCAAGTATTAATGGTTACAGGGTTACAAATAGTGCTTTATACCATTCCGGTTTGAAGTGCAACTTCACCAACATGATTCCGGGCATAGAAATATTGGTATATCCGGATGGTTCTCTCGTCTCTATTTTTACCTTGTGCAGTAAAACACAACAACTGCTTCCGGGGCTTACAGGTCTAGACCCGTGGTTAGTTTTTATGACGATCCAAGCGTCGCAATATTGCTCCCGGCTACTAGTCGACGCCATCTAGTCATCTTTATTGCGTTATAATTGCCGTTACATCCAATATTAGTCGTTATAGTAGAGGAGTTACTAAGAGGTTCGTTTAATGTCACTGCCTCGGCATCTGATCTCTATCCGCGTGCATGAAGGAAATGTCACTGCACCTGTGTACACCTACATCTGGGTCAACACTTCTGCACTATAATATCTCCGACGCAGTCAAATGATTCCTTCTGGATTGGCGGCCGTGGCTGGAATCGTTTCGGACCACATTATTCATTCTTCAAAATACCATGCGAATACATAATTTTCTAAATAAAAAAAAATAACAGCCGTCCCAGTGTTGTTCCGCAATTTTTATACTCGACACAATCTGGTGTTTTAAAATACTCACTATATAGGTAGACCTTGTACATCCATTAGGTCCTCTTGGAGCGCGTGCGCTGTTGTCGCGGGCGTTGCAAAGGCGCTGTGGTGCTGAGGTCGTGGTCTCCTTGGCGAGCGGGCCGTGATCACTCTAGGCTTGTGGATCTCGTCCATCACGGACGGTGCCACGTACGTGAAGCCCTAGTAAAGGAATCGAATAAGTGGGTGGTAGGTGAATTCCTAACAGTGGACGACTGTATCTATGAGTGTTTGAGTATACCACAAAAAACATGGGGGTGGCCCATCCAAAGATTTCTTTGTTCTTTATCATTCAATAGCAAAATATGCTACATGTTTGCTTAAGGAGAGCCCATAAAGTGCCAGAGCTCAACTGGCAGTCTGGTGTTACTCAAATGACAATGTTTTACACCTCGGTAAAAAATACACCCCTTTTGAGTGAACAGATGTGAAAGTAATTATAGAACCGCCTGATTTCTTACAACCCTTTCACATAAAAAACTTACGTATGTTCTCGGTTTTCATATTAATTTACAAGAATCTGAATAATACAAACGATTGGTTATTTCCATACCAATTTTGTAACAAATGGTAAATTATTTTCACCCTCGGGTTGATGATATGTTTCAAATCTTATCTATATTATGCAGTATTTTCAATTCAACATCGTTGTGACTATGTAGCGAAATTTTAAATCTGGCGTATATATATCCGATCCTTGGGTTTAGTTTTAATTATCATGAACCTGTTAGTGGCGGAGAAACTAAATTTACCTGGAACATCAGATTGGCACTTTCACTAAGCGTCGATTCGTCTGGTGAATCGATGGGCGTTTGTAATGTAAATCTCGTATCAAATTGTGAAACATCGTCTTCACTTGTCTGCAAATCAAATAAACTTATTAATATTAAAAAAAAAAGTTTTTACTTCATCAAACAACAAAGTCGTTTAGAATTTTTAAATCCGAATGTGATCGAGTTATGCATCTGTTTTATAACCTATATGCGTATACGATTATGAGGTTGATTGGACTTTTTCTTTGCAGTACAAAGAAAAACACAATATAAAAAGATGTGTTCACATTGTCTTTAAGGTTTTCTTTTTAAGTTCTGGTGTTTAAAAAAAACAAAAGTTTGTCTCCAAGGTTAACGCTTTTTCCTTTCCTTAATTCTTTTGTAATCTCATGTGTTAAAATTGGTGTCATTTTAACAAATGATATGTAGTAGAATACATTTAATAATTTTATACCGTTATTTTTTTCGTTGAGATAATTCATGTCCCAATACGACATTTAACCCAGGCTGCCCTCAAAACTTTTTTGTCCAAACTACCCGGAGTGAGCTTATGGTATCCTACACATGTCCGCGTACCCATTAGGTAGATATTAGGATTACAATTGGGCCATCGCCATCATCTTGGTAAGCCAACTAAGCAATAATAATTTATTTGATATACCTTTTGATTAGTTGCTCCATTTCCTTAACCCGCCATCCAGTTCAACCCTCTTTATATAACCCAACTAATGTCAAACGTATGTTACGTACCTACGAGATATATGGGGCTTATAACGCTGTTGTCAAGTTAAATTACATATTTGTGTATGTTCTAGATTGTTTGTCAGTATTACTCAATAGCTATTAAGCAAAACTCCATATTAACCGATATAAACACGGAAAATATTTTGCACGGATAATTATTTTGCAATCAGGGAAGTTGTATCTATACTTATAGTACATTCGTTATCTTTGGTAAAGTTAGCAGCTAATTGGTGTTATAAACTTTTATTTTTTTGAACAGGAGTGATGAAAAAAAGAGTTACTAGTATTGGTTTCATTGGTGGTTCCAATCTTCTATTGAACACGTCGTCCCATTGCACGTGTTTAAAGAAAGCGTGGCCACGGACCGCTGCAGCACCGGTAGCTCCTAGACGTTGAGTCTCCGACCGCTTCATAAGGCGTCTTATCAAATCGCGTGCATCTTGCGTGAGGTAAGCAGGTAACATCAGTTTCCCTTTCAGTATTTTCTCTATTGTTTTGGTTCGGTTATCACCAGTAAATGGAGGCTGGAACATCACAAATATCCTTAATACATATTGAAATTTACATCAACTAAGATTTATAAAATTTTTAAATTGCTCCAGTGCTATAGAATATCACTACCTGTCAATATAATGTATTGTGTGAGAACCATCACTACCTGTGTAGCAGGTAATGATGGTTCTTACACAATACCATTATACTTGTAAATAAGTCATATGCATACTTGTAAAATACAGGGACATAAAAAACACCTAATAAATAATCTCACCTAACAAAAAACCTTG
Source organism: Eurytides lysithous rurik (assembly GCA_018247575.1). Taxonomy (NCBI): domain Eukaryota; kingdom Metazoa; phylum Arthropoda; class Insecta; order Lepidoptera; family Papilionidae; genus Eurytides; species Eurytides lysithous. Next base: position 7,328 of record DWHO01000564.1, read on the forward strand.
TATTTGTGATGATAAAAAATATTTCTTTTCCCCTAATAATTAATCTTTACATCAAGTATTATTATTTTTAGGGCTATTTCTGGTTAATTAAACTTTATAATATAATATTAATAATTTATCTCTATTAACAAACATAATATTTAAATACAACATTATATCCAATTTTGTTTTATTTATTTACAATTTACACAAGAACCATAAATTATGAATAGTCTTGACGCCATGAGGCTTTCTGAATCTATCAACCTGGGAAAATATTTCCACATCCCATGTCAAAGATATTTTCAGTCTTATAACAACTTAAACATTTTTATTATAGACATAATAGAATACGCTAAATAAAGCATACCTGTCCAATAAGCATATCATACATTAAGGCTCCCAAACTCCACCAATCTACTGCTTTTCCATGGCCACTCCTCGTTAAAATTTCTGGAGCCCTGAATTTAATTTTTTTTCAAAATATGAAAGACATTAACCTTTTTAACAATTAATTTATAATAAAGCATACTTACATGTATTCGATTGTGCCACAAAATGTATGTGTAACAATGCCTTCTTGAATATGTTCTTTACATAGCCCAAAATCAGTAAGCTTAACATGACCTTGAGCATCCAAAAGGACATTCTCTGGTTTTAGGTCACGATAAATTATGCCTAAACTATGTAAATGTTCCAATGCCAATATTATTTCTGACAAATAAAAGCTAAAAAAAAATCACTAGATATTTAATGACTGTAAAATTATATACAATATATTGAATGATAATTATTGTAAATTTATCCAAAAACTTTAAAATTTTTGAACATAGTTATTCAAGGATTTATATTGTGTTATTATTCAACTAATAATATTAAAAGAATACAGTATTCTATTCCCTGGCAATTATTTAGTATGCAGTAATAATATGTAATGTCAAGAAACTGTTATTTGGTCTTTTTGGTTTATAACATATATTATAACATTCTTACCATGCTGTATCTTCAAGAAAAATACCTTCTCTTTCCAAGTGCATAAAAAGTTCTCCACCACTTAAATATTCTAAAATTAAATAAAGTTTACCACCTGTTTGGAAAGCATATACTAATTCAACTATGAATGGATGCTGAAAATAATAAAATAACACTGTTATGGTTAAAAATGGCTTAAAATGAGTATAATAATAAGTCAAACAGCATGGCAAAATACTTGGGGAAGTTACCTTATAAAAGTACCTATATCATTAACAGTTGTGGATTTACAGTGGGTACAAGACATGTGAAAAAATTATGTGAAGTTTTATAATTTCCTACATAAGTGATAAGTTTAACTAGTTATTAAAATTTTAAAGCTTAAGCTTAGCTTTAGTGCTTACCTTAACAGCTTCCAAAATATTTCGTTCAGCTTTTGTGTGGGCTGTATCTTTCTGATTACGGACTATGGATGCTTTCTTCAGCACTTTCATTGCAAAATGGGCACCTGCATCAGGGCCTGTAATTTTCCGTACTTGAAATACTTTGCCATAGCCACCTTTTCCTAACACTTTACGAAGTTCAAAATCTTGAGGTCCTAAGCGTTTACACAGGCCTGGGTTAACATTGTCTTCAGACAATTGAATAGTTTCTGAACATTCTGACCTTTAATAAAAATAAATATAAAATTAGCAACACATTGTCTAATTATTAATTAATTTCAACAAAATTTTATTTGCTATACTTACTCGGCAATATTGTTCACATTAAGCTCAGGGTCGTAATCAACCTGTCCAACACAACAAAAATAAAATATTTAATCTTATATCAATATAAATGTCGATGTTAAAAATAGGAATGATTCGAACATAAATAAAAAGTTAAAGCCATTCTCGAATTTAAAAATGCCAAGTAAACATTCAGGAAATAATAAAATTATTAATGTCCAATTTAGCCCTTGAATTAAATGTTAAGGCATCTATGACAGGGTTAGGTTAAATAATGGTGTTAAATGTTATTAACCACAAAATATAACATAAATACCTCATCAACTTCAATTATATCGTCTTCGTCTGAATCTCCAACTGTTACAGTATCAACATCTAAATCCAAATCAAAAACACCTGCCATATACGATGACATTTCAGTAATATCACATCAGCAATACTATATTTTAGCAGTGTCACGTAACGTGATTAAAATTAAGGTATAATTATAACAAGAAATAAGTTTTGTAATAATTTCACAAATATTATTTAAACAACGCAACTTCTTAACCTAATGTTATGGGCAAAAAATTAGAACGAACAAACAAGACAAATGCACAGTAAAACTTGGTCATAGATTAGAAAAGTTATGTAGCGAAACTATGAGTACGATACGAGCTTACGAAATAAACACAGATTCAGATTACAGTTTAGCTGAAATTCTATACCATAACTATTAATACTACCAATATCAAGCCGATTTGGCATGCCATCAAGGATGTAAATAAATGAAAATTGAGTAATTGTAATCTTTTTATATTACATCTAAAATAATTTTTTAATAGATTGAGAATTAGATTTCATTTTACTGTACGCAAAAAAAAATATTCATATTTTATACATTATTTACAGCAATTAAGCTAAAAATTAGTAACATTAATTAACTTAAACTTAGTTTAGTTTTACTATTTTTTTTATTTTTCCGTTTTTTTTTTATTTTGGAATTGTTATTTCGTTACAACTCGTAAAATACTCAGGAGCAACAATTGATCAGGATGAATACACAATGACGCCGTCTTCTTCATTTCAATTCAATTGTCGCTGTTAACGTGAAAATGATACCTATGAGTAAAAAAAAATGCTAAACATGCTCTAAAAGGGGTCGCGGAGATGCATTGAAGTGGACGTCGTCACCGTGTCGTTGTCATGCAGCTAAGTTGCTTCTCTTGAGTGAGTTGTAAAAGACGCCGGGCTTACATCGTACTACCACACAAAAAAGACGCTAAACACATCAAATTAAATTTTTTTAGGCTTCAAATTTAATCATAAAATGTGCAGAAAATAAAATTATTTCGTTTCCTGTTAGAATATTAGTCAAATTATTTAATTAATATATTTATAAATTAAATTTTTGTCAATGTAAGTCATATTTTTGAACTCGTATTTTATACAAAAAAAAATTCGGTTTTTTCTGTCTAATTCAGATACAGAGTATAAATAAATTTCAAGGCAAATACTGGTTTTGAACGAACAGTCGGTTGTCGAGGGTGTAAACATGTATTAGTAATCATATTTTAATAAAGTTAACGAAGTGCTTTTCCTACTTTTATACATTTATATAATATAGTGTAACCTTAGTTCTGTGACTGTTTTATTATGCTTTTAATAACTATGAATATAGTTGTTAGATAGTTTATTTATCGAAACCTTTCAATGGCTAGTGACAACGATAAAACTTCGGGTAACCAGAACTCCGATGGTTCTTTAAAGAGCAATAAGAAGCAAGAAAGTAGTGGGAACGTAGGTGAGTTTATTGTAGATAATTTAAACCTTAATTATACTTTTATTTACGAAGATATTTTTACAACATTGAAAGTATCGTTTTACAGGTATAAGTTTTGTTTTGGTTCGAGATGTAAATTTTATAAAATTTATGTTGAATAATAAATCTCTTAAAATTGTAAACATTATGTTTGTTTCAGCAGTCCTAAAGTATTCATTTATTTATTTATTTTTGAGTCAAATATTCACATTGTTAACATGTTTCTTATCTTCATGAACTTATAGACTTAGATCACATACAATCCTTATGACCATTGTAGGACTGTATATAGTTACATAATATTAAGTATTTAATTGTTTAATTATATTTTATTGCTACTATTGTGAGGTGTGTGCAAATTAGTTGTATACAGATGTCTTGTGTCAAAACAATTTTATTTTTGTATCTTGATCCCTTAGGTTTTATTTATAAACAAATGCTATATCAAGATTATAGATATTTTTTTAAATGCTAGTATTACCTATGAATTCAATAATGACCATCTTTCTGCCAGGAATTCTTTAATATGAAGACCAACAGATGGAATAAAATTCTAATAATCGAGAACATTATTATAATGGGGTTAAAGTAAAACTGAAATTAAAAAATATTTTTTACTTGTTATAATTAGTTTAATACCATTATATTTCTGAATTTATCAGTTTATATTTCTAGCTTATTCAAATGTTCTGCATACATGTTGCACTGCCTAATAACCTCTTAGAGTAGATGAAATTTTTGGGGCAGGAGAATTCCTGAACAATTATTATGTCTGGACCTTTGGTTCTACATTAAAATCCAGCGGTAATGTAAAGCTGTATAGATAACCAACATTTGTTCAATTGTAGTTGTATATTTAAACTTTAAATATCGTTTTTTGTTGGTTATCAATATAGTACCAAAAGTAATTGTTGCTTCTTATTTTGTAGCATATGAAGTTAATTTAATGCAGGTAAGTCTCAGATATGTAAAGGAGCTAGGGGAATGTAATGGAGGAATTTTAAACTCTTAGAGTTTTCTGAAACCTCAGTGCATTATTTTTATCTTGGGTAGGATGATCTACTACTACATAACATTTTACATAAAGATGTCATGCATTAATGTTCCTTTGTAGTTTATTTACTCTCATATTAACTTTTATATATTCACAACAAGTGAACTCAAAGCAAACTATGACATAAGATGCACATATTCATGTTCATATACAAACTAATTATATAATTTTGTAACTGACATTGCCGGATATTTGCTGCCTAGCAGAAATGTTTATACTTTACTGTGTTCAAGTTGGAAGAACAATGTCACCAAAGTAATATTGGACAAAAACACTAACCATCCTATGCCTCAGGATGACAAGCTGAGTGAACTTCTGTTGTCATGGGCAACAGTCACTTGCCATCAGGCTTCTGACTAATCTTTAACTAAATTAAAAAAAACTATATGTAATGCTGCTCCTTTTCCTTTGATGAAAAATTTCTGGGTTAACCTTCACTAAAACTATTGCTTGGCTACAAGAAGAATCCAATAGAAAACTCCTAAGTATTTGGAAGTTAACAAAAAATATTGAAATAACATATATTGAGGGTTAACTGTGAAAATTTGTTAAATGTAATAAATTTAGTTTTGAGATATTAAGTCTTTAAAGTTTGTACTTAGTTATAATGCTAAAACTTCAGTCGGTGCTACATACTTGAGTAGTTATAAATTAGGTCTTATACAGAAGATTATATTTCTGTATAGGATAAGTAAAAACAATTGATAGAAGTTTTGCATCCTTATGGTTATGGTTTCTTGGAGCTAATTTTCATAGAAAATTCATTAATAGCCTGTGCATAGTTTTACCTATCAATTATTGGCAAATTGGTTTCATTTGTCTGTTATTGCCATGTGATAACTTTTTTACGACTATTAGTATATAAAGCACAGAAAAGCAAGTATTAATTTGTATTTAACACATTTTTAGAAAAAATTGCACTTGGCAGGTCTTTGCAGTAAACCCTCTATATATATAAATTGATTTTTTGTTTTCTAACACAATTAAAAGATGAATTACAAGTTTCTAAATTTTTTGTAGAAAAAGTAATTAAAATAAAAATTATTTATCATTTAAAACAAAATAATAAGAAAGTTATACAAATGTCCATAAATACATTTTTAATATTTAATTTCAATCGAAGCACGTAAGTGAAAACTATGTGTTTTAATATAATTTAAATTATATAATTTTATTGCTTAACGAGCGATTAGCAAATTTTTGAGATTGTTTTTTGAAATTTTTTGTGTAATTTTTTTATAGGGTCTCAATAGCTAATATTTTTATTTATATAATTAAAAATAATTAAAGAGGGAAACTTCTAAATAAATTCTGGCTAAAATTCAATTTTGTTGCCATATCTTAAGTAAAATGTCAAACTGACAAGACCAATGTCAATTGTCAAGTTATTTTGTCTAATACATCTATTTCATAAATCGTGATTTTTAAAATTGAAGGAATAATTTAATAATCACGCACAATTTGCTTTCAAGATGTATATGACGTTAGAAGAATGTTCTTTGGAGGAGATATCCCCATTACTTGAACGCTTTGCAAAGAATGTATTGTCTCAAAATAAACCTACAGAGACTGTTCAAAATGACTTGTTTTATGCCTTAATTGTTATTTTAATGCTCGAAAATGGATTTTTACCTAAAATAAAGGATTCAGTGATACAGGACGACGTTCATTTATATGATTTACGACAGTTTACGGTTGAAAAGTTAACAGGCGGAATATACGAAACAGAGTTTGTGATGTCTGGGTTTCATGATTTGCCCTTAAAGATTATTATTAGCCCACTAGGTGCTTTGATGATCGTGAATTTAATTTTTAATAACAACAACTCTGAAACATATTCTGTTTGTTTGCCAATAAGTCGTTATGTTGTATCACCACAGGCATCAACAATACCTTTAATATTTCGTGACTTAAAGCATCTGTCTATTACTTTTAAAGATAAAATATTATGTGCAGCTAAAAGCAAGGTCCTAAGTTTTTATGGTTACGCTAGTGCTAGTTTAGTTGGCCTTCCAGATGATGTATTAGTGTACAATGTGTTGTTTTATCTTCCCGTTGAAAGTGTAATATTTGTTTCTAGAACATGTAAAAAATTAAAAGCAATTAGTGATAATGAAAGTCTATGGAGAGAATTGTATAAAAGAGATTTTAAGAATTTGGTTTCCCCTAAATTGAGTGGGTGGAAAGTATTGTATAAAGAAGCTTACTTAGCACAGAAAGAAACACATCTCAGAGAAGTTACATCTATTAGAAATGTTTCAAACCATCCTTCAAATTCCTTTTCCTTTCTTAGTAATAATTTTAGTGGAGCATATTTTAACCTACCTTGGTAGGTTGATACCATCTCTTCAGATGTGGTTAAAACCTGTATAAAATAATCATTAAATATTTATAATTTAAATTTTTATCAAGTGAGAGGCTTTTTTATTCAGAAAGAAGGTTGTTAGGTTAACTGAATAAATTTTTTAATTGTATCAATTCAAAGGTATTTTTATTTCAATGATACATGTTGTATTATACAGTTACACAGTTCTTGAGTTTCACACAATTTAAATACATATTTGCTAGGTAACTTGGAAGAAAAAGCAATACATGAAGTGCAGGCTCTTGGAAAAGGAGGGCGACATTTATCACTACCAATTGATCCTTCAACAGCAAATGGTGATGTGTGTGAGTAAAACTTTGTTTAAAAACTTTAACATAAGCTTTTTGTCAAATCAAGATTTTAAGAACTTTTTTTATAGAATTATGTCTCCATGTTCTTAGTACAGTCAGGATGATTTGACAGTGATAAGAGAATTCATTAACTTTAGATCTTTTTTAAGTGTTTAGTTAATATAATTAAAGATATTTCTCTTTTTAAAAGTAATTAATTTGGTTTTTAAAGGTATAATCAGTTATACCTTACCTACATGGTAAAAATTAATAAAATATGTATAATTAATTTTTACTATATCAGGAAAGATGAGATGATATAATAATAATATAATAATATCAAGGGACATCTCACGCATTGCTATCTGATCCCAAATTAGGCAGAGCCTGTTCTATGGTAAATATATATAATACATTCTTATATATTTTTAAATATATACTTATATAGATAATTCACACCCAGACACAGAAGAACATCTCATGGCACAAATATTTTGACCTGTGTGGGAATCAAACCCATGACCTTTGGTTTTACAGTCAGGAGCACTAACCACTACACCAATGGTTGAATGCATATATGGAATGCAATTTTATGTTATGGTATTAATAGACACTACTTACAGATTAAATATTTTAAATTAGTCACTAACATTGTTTATCAAATACTTTGAATTATAAAAAAGGACAGAATCTCATGATACACAAATAATAAAGTTGTATCATCAATGTTATATTATGTAGCTTATATATTGGTTTGTTTAAAAAAATTATATATATTTTGCAAAATTAAATATTTTAGTACATAACAATTACCTTTATAAGTTAGCATGTAAGTGCTGCAGTGTGATCTACGACAATACTTATGTCTACTAATAGCTTGCATATTATTGTATTATTGTAAGAAATAAATCATGGAATGACATTATGTTTTATAGTAAGTATCATGTCTTATTGTATGTATCAGTTCAGTTTTTGATTTTAGAATCATAGGGGTTTTAAGTTTTGAGCAAAAAAACTATTTGATATTGTGGTTAATCATGCAGAACCAGTGATGAGTTCACCGGTTCTGGAAAGGTTTCACAAGATGGGTACAATATAGAAAGTGTTAAGCTCTGTTTACCTTTTCAAAATAGAAATAAAATAGTTGGCCTTAGTGTGTCTTCTTAATTCTTCTTTAATCTTGGTGTAATAATTTGTATTAATTACACCAAAATTATTAGCAAAAAAAGAGCCAGTGAGAAACTCAACAGTTGCTCTTTTAAAATGTTGTTACAGTATTACCTTAATACAATAATATCTATACCACATACGAGTCAATCAACTATATTCCACACATTTTGATCCACCAGAAGCTCTTGGCCAGTATAATAAGATTTATGTAATAAATTATTTCTAATTCTAGCTTTAAACCACTCAAATGGAAGATCCAGGACATCTTGTGGAATTTTATACATATACTCAAGCCCATGAAGGATTTTTTAACCTTTAGGAGATGAAACTGGGGTGTTACAAACTTATCCTTATTTCTAGTATTTACCATGTGTAAATAGTTATTATGATATTTATAATATTAAACAAACAGCTTAGATAGAATAGAACCATTATGTATATATTGTAATGTAATTATAAATACATAGTTATATCTACTATTACTTTATGTATTTATAATTACATACTATGTATGTATATGGTATATTTGGATCTAGGTTGTGTGTAAGGCTTTTATCAATTTTGTTACCCTTAACAATACCTAAACATATTTAATCATATTGAAATCTAAATCAGTTAATACACAATATATTACATTTTTTTTTTTGCGATTTTTTCGAGTTTTACATTGTGATTTAAAAATTAAATCACGCTACTTCGAAAATTATTAAAAAACACATATAGTTAAGTTCAGATAATACATATTAATAAATAAAAGCAATTGCTGTTTGAGCCTGGGGCAGGCTCTAGGATACTCAGTGAAATGAGGGAAGGGTGAGGGGTGCGCACGTAGGATGCGCCGCGCAGCATCCATTCGCACCCTCGCCTCGGAGGAGCCGCCATTGGCGTGCCAAAGCGTATACGGTGTGGTGTTTCGGATACTTTGTATTACTACGTGGATGTTGGGCCTTGTGGCGTGATTAAAAGTGATGTTGGCTGTGTCGAGGTGAGCGGCGTCGTGGAGGGCCCGCGGGTGCCGCGCAATCGGCCGCCGTGGCGGTGCTACGGCCCAATGCTCACTCACAGCCGTTCCGACGGCGATTTCCCCATTTACGCTAAAGGTATCGGCTTCCTCGGTTTTACGTCGAAAGTTTGTCAATTAGTTTAGCCCCCTAAATGTCTATTCTTTAATTTATCTAAAGGTTTTCCTACTTTATAAAACCAAGATCAAATACCTTCGAAATTACAACTCCTTTAAAACTCTTTATTTAAAGTAAACAGTTACATAGCATTATGTTAGAGTATTAACGTTAGACGGATTGGTTAAGAGAATCAATATCCTTGCGAGCTTTACTTGTCATTCTCAGACGGTAACATCATCTCTATTTATTCGAAAAGAGATCGAAACACCTAAAAATAAAAACCAGTTGCTTTTACAAAATGCAAGATAGTGTTCAACACCACACTTTTTAGGAATGAAATGCGCTGGCTCTTAAAAAATGCGATGAATATGAACTTTTCAAATAAAAACGTTATATTTATAACTTTATTTACCCTTAATTTTTCGTTAGCTTTTTTATGAATTCGAGCTTCATTGCGTATGTTAACGCTTACTTAGTCGGCTGGCTTTATTCTATGCTCCGCTTGTTTTCTAGGCCAAAGGGTATCTATTAATAAACAAGCTATACGTTTAACCTACCCATTAACGCTCGCTACCTGTGATCCTTCAAGCAATAATGACTTTATAATTTATATTGTTATTTTTTATAAAGTTATAAAGAGACAGAAACGTACACATTAATACAGAAATACACACATAAACACAGAAGCATATCAATATTCAAAATTTTATGAACTAGCTATTCGCTAAAGACTCGTATGAATGTTTTGGTTGTCATCGTGTCAAAAAATTTCATAGGACATATTTTAATGTGTAGAGTTTTAGAATTAACGGGCACCATATAATAGATAAGCCGCTTTTGCTTTCCTTGTGCCCCTCAAATATTTAGATATGTGTTTAGATTGTATTGCAAACATTAGTTTTAACAAAAAAAAATAAGTTAAATGTATTATAATATGCAAATGTTATAATATATCTGTCATTTTTTATTTAAATTATTTACATGCCACAATATGTTTTTTATGTGATGCCAGTTCATAAACGAAATATGTCTACTATTATTTATCTTAACCGATATTTAGTATTTACATATATGGTAACTGTAAAATTTTTATCGAAGATTAATTTACTTTCCTAAAACCCAATTATTACAAATGCTTCTTTGACAAACTTAGATAAAAAGATGTTGGCTAAATTCAAGAAACCACTGAACTGAAGTTCGATGCAGTATCATTTGATAAATCGCCGTTCTATCGGCTGTTATCTAATCAACAAAGTCTCGTGGTAATGTCTTAGTTGTATTTCGCATTCCGAATCATTTACACATATAAATAGCTTGAACGGTGGAATGCGTTTAATATTGTATAGTGTTTCTATTACAAAATGGATGACCTGAACCTCAAGGCAACGAAGTGTAAAATTAAGCGAAGACCGATAGACGATGATACTCAGAGTGAATGTGGGATTGTGGACGATGAAAAAACTTTCTGTAAGTAGAGTTTGCGACTTTAATTGCCTGTATAGTGTATTGCCGTGTTATCTTTTCAGTTTCTGAAGTGTAATGGGAAAATTTAATCGTAGTTGCTTTAACACGAAAGTGTGTCTGGACATTGTTCATCATAGATGGTATACCCTAACAACACAATTTTAAATACCCAAGTTATTATATAGTGTCTTGGTGCTGTGGCCTTGTTTCGATTATTAACCCCATAAGACCCCTGGAAATTATTATTATGCAAACGCGCGTTTTTTTTTGTCTCATCAACATCTTTTATGCAATAAACAGGCAAAGGATAGGCGTAGGTATAGTTTTTGAGACAATACGTGACATAAGGCTCTAAAACTATACTTACTCGAATTACCTCGGTAGTTAAAAAAAAGTAAAACGACGTTAATGTTCCTGAAAACTAAAAACGGTGGTAAGTGCTAGAATTTAATACATAGGTCGTCACGATGTAATAATTAAGCCTTGTCACGTCCAGTAGGTGGTGTGGTAAATAGATTACCATTATTAGGACTAGTCCACTACATTGTTATACTTGTTCCTTAAAGATTGCTTTAAGGCAAAGGGATTGAACTGTAGAAGATAAACTTATTCATTAATTTGTAGTTTAAAACGCATGTAAAGGTTTATATAAAATTGACAGTTTACCGGCACTCTGTAATGAGAAACCAATCGTGTGAAAAAAATGTATGGTAGCGTTGAAAGTATAAGATAATGAAAAAGAAACCAAAACCCCGAGTGAAAAAACCATTTGCTAACATTTATGCAACAATTATGCAGTTTTTTCATTCTTGGTTCAGGCATTTTTAACGTATTTTGTAATTTTTTTTTGGCTTGGCTTTATAACATTATTTTATTTAAATTAGAATGGGCCGGCTCGAACCGGATAAGTACCACTATCTCACAGAAAATCGACGTAAAAGTGGACGTATTTTTACTTCCGCATTTTGTTCGGTGAGTGAGGCGACCGGTGGACCATATCACTTACCATCAGGTGTGCCG
>DWHO01000565.1:0-19268 GCA_018247575.1 Eurytides lysithous rurik
GGCCACCGGCCACCTCACTCACCGGACGAAATGCGGAAGCAAAAACACTTCCACTTCACGCTGATTTTCTGTGAGGTACTAATCCGGTTCGAGCCGGCTCATTCAGCAGCGGCAACAGTTGCGTAGCTCTACCACCGTTAAATCAGTTATATCAATCGTTAATCAAGTTAAATCTTACGTGTACAAACGCCCAGATCCGAAACAAATATTTGTAGTTCACGACGTTGCACGACCTACGACGCCGAAGCCAATAGCTTAGCCCAAACGGTCATCAAGCATGCGGTTATATAATAAGATTAAGATAAAGTTAAAACATTCCACAATCTGTTTTTCGCTACTTGCCATTTTACATTCGGATAATTTAATTTAGCATACTTTATTTTTATGTAAAAATGAGGGCTTACACATTTAAATTCCCTAGGTAGTGCGTACGAATGAATTTAGGGTTACCGCTAACGACCGACTTTCGGTAACAAAGTTTTTGACCTGCGAATATATGTTGTAACATAGCATATTACGGAGTCAAGCATGTCCCGCACGAGGCTCGACGACAAATTAATATAATATAAAGATTATAATTAAAACTACTAGATGTGACAAAATCGCAGTCTTTCGTCGGTGTTTGTCCTTATGCAAACATTTCGTTTGCATCGGGACTTCGGTACGTCCCTCGCAAACAAATAATACGTGCACTGCAACTACATACGTCCATCGCGTGGAGCAACGAGAACACAATCCACAAATACGAATACGCTTAGCAAAGCGAAATAACTAAGTACCACGTCTATATACATGCAGGTAAGCTTTATAACGAAAAGTTTAATATATTGTATTTACAGATATTATGCTAACAGCTAGTGTTACCGATACTTGCCGCCGTGATCATCAAACATCAGGTGAGCTACTAGCTTATTTACCATAAATAATGGAAGGCGATGCGGGGCTCTTTATTCTTTCAATCGTAAGCTAGCATCAATACACTACTACAAGCTTCTTGAGAAAAAGTTATGCAACTGGATCATTTGTCTTCTCACGGATCAGAGCGTCAAGTTGCATTCCTGAGCGATCGTCGAAGGAGACACACAATTCTATTAGAAAAATGTACCCACCCAGTCACCATAACAACAACAAAAAAATGATAAGAAATGTGAGAGAAAAATGAGTGACGTAGCACTCGTAAGTTTTTTACACTAGAATATTTCAATTGCATTTCCCAAAGAATTGATTTCGAGGGAGTATTGGGTGGGCACTAAAGAATATGATTAAACCCGTAATACATAGGACTTCAAATTAAAAGCCAAGAAAGAATCGACGATTCAAGTAAAAAAAAACAAATCTATATACGTTATAACCTAATGACATACATTTAGTCAGCATTAAAGAAACCGCAAAAGTCAAAGGAACCGCAGAGAAATAATTAAAGTGTGCATTTTTCAAACTTTCAAGTTATAAGCCACTCGAAATGTCGAGAGATCTGGGTTAGTGAATGTGCCATTTGCTATTACTACTAGTGGATATCATAAAAAATAATAATACTTGTATATTAATATTTATTAGTGTTGTACTACGAGTATAAATAGTAACATACATTCAGTTTGTCGTATGGAACAACATACATTTAAAGCGATTAAACAACCAAAAATTGCAAAAAACAAAAAAAGACAAAAATAAATGCGGATATTAGTTATTTTCAACCAGCTCTATCCGACACTTCAGACGATATGAAGCCAGAGGCGATCTGGCCTATGCCGTGTACTAGTAGAAAAAAAAAAAACCAAAGCGGCGCGAACGCACGTTGAGGCCGGTGCACGCCCTCGCGTGAGTTAGTGCGGCGCGATGACCCGGACCGCTGTGGATTACCAACAGACCCGAACCCTAGTACGGACATTTAAAACATGTTGCCGGCGCAAAGAACCAGTTTTACGCACGCTAAAAAGCAATGATGCCACGACTGACGGCGTCAATAATTCTTTTGTTTTGGCCACTTTACTCGATAGGAATGATTTTTTTTAACCCACGTATCGTATGCGATCGGCCCGTGAAACTCGCTGGCCCGGATGCCGACAAGAATCGAAACGGGCCGATGGAAATAGACAGTGTGGATGTACACGCAAGTCTCTAAATAGATGATAATAATGAAATATTTATTTTTATATGTACTAAATTGCAAGGTAATACTTAATATTTTGTCTTCCCTAATAATTTCTTTGCCTATATCTTTGTCTAAAATCATTTAAATATATTGTAATAACCACATTTATTTAATATTATAATTTTAAATATGTGGATTCATAATTGTGTTCGTCATGATTAAAGAGGGCAATCAAAATGCTATGTCATAATATACTGCTCTGTCTAGCTTGATGACCAAGGAAATCAGTACCTGCTATGGAGACATGAAAGTGGCTTACCACTTTCTTTACCATCTTCACAGGCAAGCCAGGTCATCACCATTCCTAGCAGCACATCAATTAAAAAGACCGTAATCGTTGACGTCTTGTTGGACAAGATTGGATTTTTCATCGTTATTAATTCGTATCGTCTTCCTTAATTATTACTACTCTATTCTAAATATACTACACTGATGCGTCATGTTATTTAAATTCGTAAAAAATAATGAGCCTAAACATTGTAATTTATTAATATAAAACAGAGCAATTGTTTTGCTCCACACATGTTGCGATAGTTTAAATGTCGTTAGACATACATAATTTATAATATACAGGCGGAAAAACAATTATAGTATCCATTACTTTTCTGTTAGAGGCAAGGAGTATAGAATTGAATATGATATGTCAATGCTTTTTCATACCCTATACAATAACACGAGTCAAATTATCAATTAGAATATTAAATAAATAAAATACATGTATTACACGTAGTATTACATTTGTACATGATATCAATTCTCTAATGTCCATTTTTAAGGCCATGATAATCTGCACAAACTATTTTGTTCCAAGTCGTGTGTAATTTAATTACAGCAACTTACGTAATCATTATGAAACTACTCTTCTTCTAAACTTAAAATTAGTATAATTAATGAAATTAAACAACAGAATCAATGGCTATGTATTACTTTTATACCTATACCTTTGGTAATCGTGCATTCTTGCAGTATATAATTAACTCAAAGAAAAAGAAAATCGAGAATCCTGATTATTCCTTGGCCGCTTCCGATCATCATAAACCAAAATTAAAGTTTTATTACAGCAGGTAAGGGATATAATCCCCACCTTTTCGATGTACGCGCAACACAGTGGGCAAAATTGCTACAGTGCTTCCACTGCCATGTGAACATGGCGGTAAATTGTGATCCAATTTTACACTTAAAGAGCTGAATGAGAAAATAAGTTTATTAACCCTAGGGGATACGTGTAGGTATTTGGGGTCGGACTCAGTGTACTGAAACAGGTCTCGACATGTCGACACTTGGGATATAACACAGTCCAGTAGTCATATGATTTATTAGACTGTGAATAATGAGTATGTATGGGGGAACGAAGTCAATTTTTTTCTTTTCAGGAGTGTTATATCGTTTGTTATTTTGCATTTAAAAAAGATTTATATTATCGAAACCAATAGAGTTCTTTTATCGAGAATTACTTAAAACACATTTAAAATAAATATAACTTTATCATTGTGTCCGACTTTATAAATAATGTAGTTGTTCTATGGAAGACATTTCGTAAAGAATCGAAAAACAGACGAAAAAAGTATCATTGCAGGTAAACTCAACCGACCGGAGGCAGATGACAAGTTTCATTGTCTTCAATCTAAGGTTTATCCGGTAGGTTGATAAATTCTTACCGTAGTATCCCTTATTAAATAAGGGTTTTTTTTTAAGTATTGCAAGTGATATAACGAGGAGAAAAAACGTTATCAATTCTATAACTTATAACATTATCTGTATTTTCATTCATTGCTCTAATCCTTCCGTGATCGTAAGTAGTAACATGGTTAAGTGGCATGATAGCGTTAAAAACAGAGTTAAAAGTAATTTCGATTCGAAGCGTTATATTACCAGCATTATCGCTTGACATAGACATATATACCATAACAAGTTAAACACACTCACTCGAGGCCGTTTCCACGCGGATTAATTAGAAAATCGAAACTTATGTTTTATATATAATATACACAATTTAACGGATAAAACTTTTACATTTTAATATTTGATATAAATATACATCTTAACGAAGACAATTTCACAAAGATCAGACTTTGTAAGTTGGCTTTGTCTTATACTTGATGTTAAAAATGTCGAAACAAAATGGCGCGCGAGAGTCACCTGTCTAGTGGAAAGGGCTAGATTTTGTGTCACACTGTGGTGTCATAGGCCGGCTTGTTACCTAGCGTCGTTTGGCAGATGGTTCCATTCCATTGTCAAACGTATTAGAATTGTGGCAAACTTTTCCATTCGAACGTAATCTCCGAAAAAAGTAACAACTCCAACACTATCATGACGAGCTTTATATAAATACACCATAGAGATTATATAGAAAACAATTTCAAGTGGAAGATAAATTTCGCTTCCGAAACGCTGTAAGAAACGTCGGGCCCGAAACTCACTCTCCTCACCGCGGAACTTTTTACGACACAACTCGGGACACACGAAGAGCGGTTCAACTATTTTAGAACAACTTACACAACGCTATTAAAAACTTTCCGGGGGTAGTGCGGTAGCCGATAAGGTTCTCCGCATAATACTGTCTAATGTACAGAACCCTTTAAATTTCCCATTTAATTGTTATCTCCGCGTTAATTTTTAGATTTAAACAGGTCCATTAAACTGATCATCTGTTTAATTTAACATTTATATCAATAAAGAGAAAACTTTGTGGGGTACAAACACACAAAGTGAAGTGAGCGCGAGCAGAGAAGTGCGAGATTTGGCACAGTTATACTACGATTTATGGAAGGACTTTATTATGTGACTTTTGCTATATATGCTTTAAATAAAATAGAACAAAACATTCATTGTTTATGCTATACTACGTTAGACGCTGTCAAACACAATATTCAAATCGTAATGTCAATTTAAATAAAAAGATTACACAACGTTTGAAGGGGAGTGCTCTGCAAAAAATAACGTAGAAACTTTAAATATAGAAGTGACGGTTGTAGTAGTAACGTAACAAAATTATAATCAAATTAATTCTTACGTATGCTGCCGCGTATGATAACATCCAAAATGGTTATTTAGTTCTCACAGGAGCAAGGTTGAGATCGGGCTATACGGAAAGTCGGATGTAAGCAGTCAGCTTTGTAAAGTGGGTCCTTTGCGCTCTACGACTTGAATCGAACGAAGTTAGCTTCAGTGCCGTGGCAAGGACAAATCGAGAAATTAATTCTATCGTTCGGTCACAGAATGTTAACGTTTATTGGATTGTATCTGCCTTATAGAGGTATATATTATATTATACATCTGAACGAGATGCCTATATTATAAGACTTGAACAATATAAACAAATTACAAGGAATTATTATATTTTTATATACAAAAGAAACAGATTTAATATTTAAAAATTATTGTATACTTATCTTTTAATAAAGATTATAATTAACATCAAAAAAAAAAAAACGTTACTTCTGAGACAATCGTGTTAAGAGAAATATGAAAGACGGTAGTGATGATCGATGAGTTTTAAATGTAAAAATAAGTTTTTTGACTACCTTCTATTATATTGAATTAAACCAATTTAAAACTTAAGTTTTATTTAATCGATTAGGCGTTTCAAAAAAATCCACTGAACTTTCTGAACAATTCATTTTAATGAAACCTAATAACCAATGGTAATTCATGACTGTGGACGTAGACAATTCCCGACTTAAAATTATTTTGGTATTATTTTTTAACCGAACTCATATTTTAATACTTCGACACGGTCTTTACCTTCGTTATGACCTTACATAACGAGAATCGTTTACATCGAGAGTGACTCGTTTTGTGATTATTTCAGTATCGAATCGTAAATTTATCTACGTTACACATATATTATATCATTAGACGGGTTTTATAACTATAAAAGATGTAATAAGGAAGGGACGTAAATTATGATAAAAACTCAAAAACAAAATACGTCTCTACATATGTATATATATTTTTGTAACTTAGTTATTATTTATAAAATCATGGAATAATACATAACACGCACCCAGACGAACATCTAGCTAACTCCTAATCCTTATACTGGGATTGGATAAATTTTCGTAAACGAACGAAATTGAATTAATAAATTAGATTTCAAAATTTTAAACATTCCTTGAAAGTAATAACGGAGAAAAGCAACAATTAAAACAAAACGCCATTACAATAATAAACTTTAGTACGTTGATAAGGGAGGTCATATTAACTTGCACGTGCCTCTCAAAGATGCCCGCATAGTGAAATGTTACAATGAACAATTAAATTCATACAATGCCCGCTGAAATATAGCTACTTCGTGGCACACAAAGCTCCACGTTCCGATCGAATGAATCCACTCAGGATCACCTGTACCCTTAACTGCTTTCGCTCCATTATTCAAGGGCTTTACTTTAATAAAATTATGAAACTGCGTTATATGTAAGTATGTACATAACTTTAAATTTAGAGACTATGTTTCTTGTAATATGCGATACGTTAAATAAAAAAGGAATTGCCTGAATTCATGTTGGAGTATCCGGTTAAAAAAAAGACGACGAAATAAAGATCGTCGTTTTCGAAGAAATTTGTCTTGTTTCTTTGAAATAAGTAGTAACAATAATTTAGATTGCGAGCTAATGCGAGTAATTTGAATTACATTCTTCTAATTTTTGCCTACGCATAAATGCATATTATACATTCTAGTAGTAGAATTTCAGGGATGGATGGTGCAAATTTTCGTGCCCAGCAGTCAGCTTATCTTATCTTAACTGACGTTGACGCTTTTAGCCTGTGCGGTTTTATAAAGCTTCATCAGATCGCCTAATCCGTGGAAATGCTAGTTTCCACGAATTGGATTGGCCCTACGTCCTG
The DNA here is from genome assembly GCA_018247575.1 of Eurytides lysithous rurik. Taxonomy (NCBI): domain Eukaryota; kingdom Metazoa; phylum Arthropoda; class Insecta; order Lepidoptera; family Papilionidae; genus Eurytides; species Eurytides lysithous. The sequence goes on from DWHO01000565.1 coordinate 7,001, forward strand.
CGGGGTCACGCATGAGGACATGCGTGTTGTGTCAAAATTTTAATAGCAGTCAGCTTACCGGTCTCGTAATACAATTCGGCCTCACCCGCACCTCCAGCCGTCTAGCGAGGGCCGGACTACAGTCCACAAGTGGTGAATCATATTAGTTCATTAAATTTAACCCCGTATGATAAAGCTTAAGCTCGGCGACGTATGAATCTGACGCATTCGTAGCAGAACGATGACAACAAAGGAATCGAGCTCGATCGCATCAGACGCCGGGGTCAATGCTTTGAGGAGCTGTTATGCTCTGTCTGCTATTATAGGTACCTGGAGCTATAAAATACGTTGCATATAAATAAAATAACATTTAAAAGTAAAACGATGATTCAATATCTTTATTGTTAATACATATAGGGTACTGTGGACGGCAATGACTTGGGAGCTATCTTTATATGATTTAAAGTAGGTGCTTCATTTTATAATCAATGTGTCACAAATATTTGATTGTTTATTCATTTGACACAGTTGCTAAGCCATTGGCTTCGAAGTCACAGGTCGTTGGTTTGATTCTCACCCGGCACAAATATTCTTGCGAAGCAGAGATAATTGTTCCGGATCTGGACGTTTGTCCCTGTAAAATTCATATATGTAAAAAGCCCTTGTAACACAAGATAATTTTAAATTTCCGCAAATTTATTTAATATTAAATATATGTCTGCTAAGTTTTGTCCTTCTCCTTAAGCGCAATAGGCTGTAAAAGGGGTACGGGGTTTTCTAATCACCTACTAATATACAGATAAAGCGATACTACACCTTTATAAAAATATTAGACTTAAATACTAACTGTTACAAAAATATAACTATTGAAACAATTCGCCATTTCGGGAGAGGTCCGCCTACTGGCCCCAACTCTCACACAACCGTCACACCATTTCGCGTAACAATTTGGGGATAAATAAAATCGAAGCCATGAATAATGTAAACAGAACCCCGTCGACTCCGGTTAATAGGTACGACACGATTGCAGCTTTAAAATTATAGCCCCCATCTGCATAATTTTCGCGGTGATTCGAGAGGTTTACATTTAACGGCGGAGTTTACGGTGGAAGGCGGCCAGGCGCCCGCTTTTACTGCAGACGGTTTACGGCGAAATCGTTAATGGCTTAATAATTCAAAGCTTCTAACGCTTGTTCTTCCTTTCGGAATGTATAATGGTAAAGGAAACATTTAAGAAGTAACACACCATCCATCGTGGCATCCGATGAATATGGTTATTTCGCATATGTGAGACAAAACTTATGCCGATTAGAGATCCTTTTGGATCCCCTATACTGTAATTTTGTTATAAATCTTTTTATTTGTAATTAAAGTAAATAAATGGTGCAACAAAAAAAAAGTATCTGGACCATTATTAGAAATGTATTAAAACGAGTTTACGTAGATATAGTATATATATATTAGGTAAATTTTATGCAGGAGGACTTTGGTATTATGATTAATGATTAAAGCATGGAAATACTTTGCTAAATGTCCTCGATTATCTTGCACCAACGATAATAATGATGAAGCTATTTCAATGCTAAAGCTGAATGTTTTACCTCAATATTAAAGGGCCACGAAAATGAAATTCATATAAATATAACACTAATTTTAAAAGCTGACAAAAAAAACCTTTTTTGTAATAATTTAAGCATTTACATTTATTGATCCATATTACAAATTAAGATGCGAAAGAAGAAGAAATCGCGTCTATAGGCAGATATAATTACAGTATATAGTAATCACCCCTATAACATGGTAAAACAACAACATGGTTTAAATATTATATTATATAATGTAAATAAATTAAGAATAGTACATCCGTTTTTAATAACATAAAATAAAATACAAAAGTAAATGTTACATATCAACAAAAAAGGAGATACAATCACAAAAAGGGCGTACATGTACAGCTACGTACGGCATACAAACGTACGCGTCTCGTATCACGAAAGGTGCAAACTTTGTCACATTTCGCAAACACGAGACCATTGAAACGTATTTATGGAGAGGGCCGAAGGGAGGAGGATATTCTATTCAATTGCGATTCCGCTTGTGGGGAAACGCGGTGGCGGACAAACGCGTGCTGTGTGGCCACAGGCAAAAGTGGTAGCGTTTAGAGATTTTGACGTATCTTTAGCTTCTTCGATTTTAAATAGAAGTTGATAGGTAACTTCACGGTGGGTGTACAAATGGCAGTTATCAATATCAAGGCAACCTGATATATAAACTATTACTATCACTTGATAGTGCTAGTCTATATATCAATGTGTTGTAGTACACTTGTACCATAAGTAGTATCAACAGCCCAGAGGTGGTTAAGATAAGAGACAGAGGGTTAAGATTTATAAATTTTACTCCTTAGTAGGGCAAGACGGGCTTTTGGGATTGTATGGTAGTACCGCCACTGCAACAGTCATTTGTACACCCTCTTCACCAGATACTTTAAATGTCAGACTAACTGGATGAAATGCAAAGTATTTATTTAGCTTTATTAACAATCTTTATACATTGGCTATGTTCAAAGAACGAGCTCAGTGCCAATGGTATTAAGAGTAGGATGATACAGAGAGGATAAGGTAGTCGCACATGTACAAATTGAATCAGAACAGTAATTGAATAAAAAGTATAAACATAATAAAATTTAATTACGTTCTGAATACACACTGTGTACACTTCTAGTTTAAATGCTCTTAGATCTTCTATGGATAGCGGAAGCGGTAACTTTCCGTACAGCATGATATGTTGAACAAATCTAGTTGCTCTATCACCTCCAGTCATATAAAAGATTCTCGGTTTTATATGTCGACGCCGTCAATTGCAACCATTCGCTGTGTTATTGGTATGACCACCTCAGTAACTAACAACTTGTGAGTTCGATCCAGATTTGTGTGTCTACATTCTCACGTAGTACTTGCAAACGAGTACCTCGATCAGCAATAAAGGATTCCTTTAATTCCCCATTAATCACGTTTTTAAGATTAAATTAATAATAAAGGGATATAATACCAATGAGAGAAAAAAACAAAAGCTTATATCGGACCGACATAAATATTGAAAAGCTGACTGGGATCCGGATAAATGACGTAAAGTGTTCGAAACGCCGCGTATTGAAAAATATAGTTAAAGCGATAAACGTTGCTAAAAATATGATTTTAAACGCGTAAAGTCAATAAAAAATTTAGTATAAAATTCAAATAAGAGATCTAAATTCTTGCTGCTCGTTTCTTTCATATGTGAGTACTATTCAACTAGAGTATATTTCAATTTACTTACGAAAATTGCCGAGTCATTTTTATCCAACCTATGGCTATCCGCATACTCTGATACGGATGGCCATCTCTATTTTATCTGGAGCCTTTAAATTGATAAGTTGAAATATTGTATTACTACTAGATACAGATTATTCCTTTCTTTGCTGTTATGAATACAATATGTGTGAAAAATGTTACGGAAAAGTAAGAAAGTAAACTAACGAACTTAGGAGAGCAACTGAACATTACGAATACTTAGACTGGAATTTCGTATTTTCTCTTAAAGTTACACCCTTGATATTTTTGTTACTCATAATGGCCTCTTTACAGAACAAAAAGATTTTTAAAATATATAACATAAATGTGTATGACAACTAAGAAAAACTTCATAAATAACATATTAATGTTTATTTAATATATAAATAGTTCAAAGTCGGTATCAGTCGGGATTTTCTCAAACCTCTTATCTGACAGTATTTCCTCTGGTTGAAAACACTGCTGATTAAAAAAAGCGTTAATAGTCATGTAATAAAAACATCTTTATACGTTTATATAAATCAAGTTCGTTTAACAGTTTTATCTATAACTCTACGCAAATTTGTAGTACTTGCGGAGACGCGAAAACGCTATATGCTTACAAATTAAGCCACCCGGCGGCGAGGTGTCACCGACTGCGAACGGTGACAACTTTATCTGCGCGTTGTGGTCGACCCGAGCTTGCCGAGCGTCCGCGTCTCTCAGACAACGAACCATAGAAAATTTATACATACAGCTGCGTCAGCGAGCTTAGAGCGCACAATACACCTCCAATAACAGACGGGCACTGCGCGATCCTTTAGAAACTGCACTGAAGGTATCTCTATTCAATGTAATGGCGGACGTTTAGACTCAGCGAACCAACGAATTGAGAACCAGCGTTCTGTAAAATTATCTATGAATATTTAGAATGAATCAAAGAGAGGAGAGCGGGTTTCGTTGTATTCAGTTTAAATACAAATGGTATACCTATATGTTTAGATCCTTCGAACTAAGTTTAACCGCACGGGCATTTGAAAGACTATAATAAGATGTTAAGATAATACATGCAGGGCATCGTTTATTTAAGGTACCGCGGGCAAAAAATATGAGAATGTTATTGCAGAAAGAAAATGGGAATGCAATAATTATTCGCTATGGGCCTCGAGCGCAAAGAGTTAATACTTTACAAGAAAATAACGGTAAAATACCTTTTCCACAGATAAAGTAAATAAAATATCAGTCGTCGTGAAAGGTATTAATTCAATCCCCGTATGTAATGTGTCAATTATACGAGAAGGATCAATATTGCTTCTATTGATCCTTTTTTAGATTTTTACACTCGAATCACTTAATCACAAATGTGTCCCAAAGCAATCCAGAACTGAAAGATTAGATAAACAATTCTTCAAAGTCAAGTTCATTCACACATTCATATTCGCATACACGAATTGAATGAACGTATGCATATACGCGACGATATTTGTTTAACCTTTCGATTTTTATATCAAACGTCGATACGCCAACGTATAATGTGAAAGTGAAATTATTGGCATTCCCCGCGGTCATGAAAGCTTAAGCAGTATTGTTACTTTTTAATAGACATTCATTGTCTGATTTTTCTTTACAGCAATATAATATATTTTTAACGATACTGTTCAGCGCTCATTATTTTGAAGCCGCAGTTTCTTTTGTGTGTATTTCGAAATGAAGTTATTTACCGTCGTAACGAACAAATCACTAAACACACAATCAGATTTATAACAAAATTAATTGGGATTCCATATATAGGATAAGTATAAACAATAATTTTATGTTAAAAAAGAAACAAAAATACTGTACAAGTCTAAATACCTTAAATTCTGTAAACATATTTAATATATGCACATGTCAAGTGAAATTCATACAAGCAAAGCCGCTGGAAGACGGCTAAAATAATACGTGTCAGCTACGTATATAATGAGTGAGACACGTATATAATGGGTCCCCTTTATTAGGATAAAAAAATATGGTAGACGAAAACTCATATCAGTTATTAATTATAGTTGGACGTTCCCTGGTATGGTATAGGTAGCGTATAGCGTATAATACAAAGCCGGTGTTCAAACAGCGCGGCGGGCGACATTGTTCCAGCGGGTGCGCCAGACGTGAAACTCCAATAGACAGGACAGGATCGATAAAGCAACGCGCTATGGAGCGTGCGAGTACACATGGACATGTCAAACAAATGAGCCATATGTTTCGGGTAAGCATACGAAGACGCTAGAGGCCGAAAATATAATACGATTTTTATTAAGACTAACAATAAAATAAATGCCAGGCTTAACCAAATAACGGCCCTCGTGAAAGTGGTGCGTAAATAATAATTGTTGGCGACGCAATTATTTGAATTTAATATTTTTAATATATTTGCTATTTTATTAGTTTTATATTTTAGTTTAATTATAATTTAGTTATTAAAGGCTTAATTTAATATTTTGTTATACTTTCGTGCATTTGACCATTTAAAAATAAAAAAGTTAAGGGGGCATCGCGGCGCTCTTGATTGGCTGACGGGGTCGCGCCTAATTGGTCAGCGCGGTATTACTTCGCGCTAAAAGTTTGGCGCGCGTTAAAATATTATAATACTTTCATATACTGATTAAAAATTGGGCTCGACCAAAAGTTATCAATTAGCCTAATTTTTGGAGACTCCTATGTACGCGTACGGTATGAAATAATTTTACTATTATAATTTAACCGTTCATATCATCCACCGTTCTTATTACTCGAGCCTTAAATCAACATGAAAATCCACAAGAATGTTGTAAATCATAAAGCGTATATGTTTGTTTGTTCATCATTTATGCAGCGCCGAAGCACCAGAATTTTATCGTGGCAAAATGACATGAATACAGAATAGAAATAATCCGTGCTTACCCCTTACTTATCTTAAAATCTGTAAATACTCTGATGAAATTTTAGAGGTTTAAATGTTTTATGCGCCTTTGTTACCTAAATACTTAAAAACAGCTGAACAAATGTCGATGAAATACAATATTGATGCACAACCACTTTTTTACTAAAAGTGTATTTTAATCTCAATCGGTTCAGTACTTCCTGTATTGTACTATCTATTGCGAATAAGTAAACAACTGCTAGCTCATCGAGTATGAAACAGGTATAAAGAAGAAATAAATATAAAGTGCAAACATATATAATAACATTTTATATTGACACTAGCATTTCGTTCAATGACACAAACATGTCCACATCCTGAACGATTGAAAGTGGCACGCTTTCAATATCTTTGGCTATAACAAATCGCAGGCTGAATCATCAGGTGAGATGTTAAGGAAAAGGATACATCGTCAATGCACCACGTGGGTATGTTGTGCATGTTCGTAGACGCGAAGCGCAAGTAATAATCCAGCACTCGTCAGGTAATTCCGATATTGCCCCGGGGGACGGATACGCGAATCGGGCCGTGCTTCAATACTCCAGGGCACATTGTGAACAAAGTTTCAGCTTTCTGGGTCAACGGCGGCTGGCGCTGAGCGACTGGCGTACAATGGACACGTTTGCATAACTATTTTTCATGCGGTTGCAGGTCCCCCTCTATATGACGGAGATTATCGGAGGCGACGTTCCATTTGCCCGTTTCAGATGATCTTCGCATGTATGATTTTCATGGCGATTTAGTGCCATATATATACCTATAGTTATGTTGTATTAGATCGACATGGGAATAGATCGCGTTTATTAAAAAAAATGTGGATTTTTGTTTAAATTCTATTTTATTTAATTTTTGCTTGTTATGATGAAAGGCTAGTCGTTTAAATGTCGTCTTAATTGTAACTAAAAAACGGCATGATATCTCATCTGAGCTGATATGACTTAGCAAATATAATATAAATTTAATTTTCTTTATCACACACTACCGGCACAAGTTTATTTATCAACTATTAATATGTTGAAAAAATAATTCATATCTCAAGGATAACAAACCAGATTTAGGTTGACATTGGTTTCAGAGATCAAAAATATTTAAAAGAAACTGTTTTAGTTTCTTTAAAGATTAATGTAATATAAAATAGATTCGGCGTGATCAAGCGCGTTCATTCAAGCGTAGACAATATACCCTTAATCGAATTTCGGGTGTGCAGGTTCGACACCATCCCGGGGCCGAATTGAATAGTTCCGGGAGTTCGACAACGGAACGCGCTGGACCCCATTGGATTTAATTACGGGGTCATGCAGCGTGTGACCCGTAATTTGTATGGCACGCTTTGCTCGCTGTTTGCCCGTGGGCTGAGTGAGGTCAGCACAAGGATGTATTTATTAATTAACGAAGTATTCATGTAATGCATACTTCGTGTTCGTACAATATCATTATAGATATATTTACTGATGGATTTATCATTTAATATGTTAGAATTTTCAGTTCACTTACAGAAAAATAGAACGATATTAAATAAAACACTTTGTAGGTTTATATTCGTAGTATTCAAGCATAAACAATGACGATTGTTATATGACTATATTATATTATATACCTATTAAATATCAATTTATAATGCAACAATTATTAGATCCTATCCTTAAAATTAAACTCAACAAAAAATATGAAAATATGTATCTCTCCCTAAGGCAATTTACGATTTTTTTTTATTTCTTACCATGAAATTATGAAACGAGTTAGGTTTAGACAAAATAGATAGATATGTATTCCCTCATATTCCGAGTTTCTGAATTAGTGGCATAAATATGTTAGATATACCGGAGGATAGGAAAAGCATAAAAATAACAAAAAAAGAAAACTGTTTACTCGCACGCAACGTGTATAGAGAAACGGATAAAATGATTAATGCTAAGATCTAATGTACCAAAGTAAAGAAATAAACCAACAAAAACCAGGTGAAATAATAACACACATCAAATTTTTAACGACCAAAGGCATAGTAGCATTGTATAGAAATTTTAATGCCTCACCTGCGTTTAATATTAAGCAACTTCTGCTTGGGAAACATTGAAATGGAAAAGTGCCAAGCGAATACATGGCCGCAATTCTAGTGTTGCCGCATGTTAGCTCTGCGCAACTGGGACGCCGAATAAGTTACACATTTTGACAATGTGTTGCGCTCATAGAAGTTGTACTACGCAAAAATATATAGCGTAGTGCTAGTGGGTAATATTTTTAATGGCCTATGTAATGGTTTCTATTTTATTATTGAGGATCTACATATGTCAAACTACGAACAACCAGAAAACTGGTATTTTTCTGTAGAAAAATATAGTTTATTGTAGAATATATATAGTAAAATAATATATATAGTATTGTACAGATTTCGTGTATTTACGCTAATACTACACATTGTAAAAAGGAAACTTATTAAGCAATTATATCGCGTTTTATTTATATTTTAAATTCCCGACGACCATTTCATCAGATTTGGTAAAGCTTTAATAATCGAATAGAAACACTGATACATCCCAAGGATGATTTGCGAGGCTATTGAAATAAAGAAACATCCAAATTTAACACTAATTTCGTCATAAGCTAAAGGCATACGCAGAGCTCCTGGAAAAGCATGATTTAAACGCACGATCCGACAATTTTATTTCGATGAAACTAGATAAACATAAGGTGAATTTTAGTGTAGTTTGACTTGTTTCACTGTATATGTTTATGTTTTAATTAGGCACTCATATACATATAATATATATATTTCAATTATCACCTACCATAAATTTATCACCACGCCCCAGTCTTCAACTTGACTCAGAAAGAATGCTTAAAGGCATTAGGTCTGCCATTTGTGATTCGTTTTTTATTGTTGTATGCGCAATAAAGAATAAATAAACTTCAGTAGAGAAGATGGTTAGGCGTTACCACCTGCTTGTACGCCTATAATTAACAAATTTGATTCAAGCATACCAGCATTGTAAGACTTCAAGAGGCCTTTATAAGCTCATACTGCGTAGATTTGAGTTCTGTTTATAAAAAGTTTTGAGGATAAACCAGCTTGACATTGATACGTGAATAGTCTGTCTCGTGACTATGGACTTTTAAGTTTTCAAAACGTGAGGCGTTTTAAAACCAATAAAATTCGTAAATTAGTTTAATTATAACAATTACTAATATAAAAAATAGTGATTTGTCTTAGACGGTGAAGCAAAAATTATAAAACGTGATCGACGACGACGTAAAGACGTGGAAGTGATAAAAGTAGAGTTTCTTTTGTTTCTTGTAAAAAAAAAACGCTGCCCGTATTTAAACAGGTAAGGTGTAGAAATTCTAAAATTTCAAATTGAGTATTTTTCCCCATTTTTTTCCTGATGACAGTCTTAAAAATCCACATCACAAATAATGAAAAAAAAAGAAGTTATATTATCCAGAGTAAACCGATATTGATGTAGGTAATAACAGATTACCGCAAGGGCACGCGATCGTCTAAATTTAACTTCTACATGCACAATCAACGTTGGCAATATATCAATTGCTAATTCACTGCTTGTTTAAAAATTTGTAATTGAAACTAAAGATGCTTCGCGAAAATTAATATAAATTTTACATACATTAATACATAATAATATAAATTTAACTATACAACTTAATCATGGAAATATTTTTTAACCTATTTAGGATCGTTGAAAACAAAAAAGGCATTTTACTGAATTATAAATTACCTTATGAGCATTTACAACGCCCATATCAAGAAATTCGTTTTTCTCCTCACCAAATATGAAGACTTCTTACGTTACCAAACGTGCCAATGAAATTATTGACCCAACTATTTTTACTATCATTACACGCAACCACGAAAAAGTTATCCAAGATTAAGTTATTCGTATGGACACCGTAACAATGCGACGTTCGGTATTATTACGTGTTCAATTGAAATGGGCTTAGCGTGGATTAAGCCAGTAAGTGATGAGCCTTCAGGATCGATTATAACGTGCACAATCCCGGTCGTGGCTCTATCCTATTTATGCTCGATCGATTTATGGTTTTTCGAGGCTTCATACGTCCGCATAAGCCGATTTATGGCCTTGTATGCAGACGCATTGCGCGGCTTATTCGTGTGTCCACGCGATGATCTTTTTGTGCATCGTATCCATTTCTCCTTATTCCGGACAGATTTTTTTAAGATTTAACGTACCATTAGAACCTGTTCTCAAAGCGGATAGAGAAAGGAGCCAAAGCTATAAGCTGTTCGTAGCAATTCATCTAGTTGAATAATAGGGTCAGTACTATTCCAAAGAAAGTTGTGATCCGATACAGTTTGAAGGGTTTCATAAAGTTATAACTATCTACTATCGTAAGACAATAGAATTATTATGTTTGAAGTTCTATGCGATTGACTAAAATTTGTCACGGTGACTATCATATTCACTGTAGAAATAAAAAAACTGCTTAAGTTATAAAAATTATTTACATTTACTGTAATAATATTAATTACAATAAATTACACTCACGAATCATTTACAGCCTACTTAAATTGATCGCCAATTTGAATGTTTCCTCGTACTAGTATAAAGTTATTACATAACCTACTATAAATTGTTACATAACCAAATGTCAGAGCCGTAATTAGAATAATTAATAGTAGCTAAGAAACGGCGTCGAAATTTCTCTTGCGAAAGCATCTCTGCCAAGTTGCGATTTAATTAGCAAGAGAACTAGTTTACGCTGCTTTATGCAAATATTATTTGTATGGAATGTCGACGGGATTCAGACGTCAAAGGGCTGATTTGCAAGCCGAGTTTTCTGGGTTCAAAGTCGAAGATGCAAATTATATATTCGCTTCAGGCTTTATTTAAGTCTTATTCAAGCTAATATAAGAAGGTTAAAATTTGGCTCCCCCATTTACTATTTCGCATTATAATTAACCTCCTACATGCCTTATTTAATAAATTTCTACAAAATACGTCTGCTTACTGTCTTCAATGTCACCGACTCGATTGTAAATTTAAACGTTCTTGTAAACACGCACTGCGACAAAGTGACCTACCCTAATCTACGTAAACGGGCTGTCATTTTTTTCGTATAACGTCACAGCTAATAATACAAGTAGAGTAAGGCTGGAAACTACTGTGCCACCAATACAAATAAAAGAGGCGTGCGACAGGGGGATCCGCTTTCACCAACTATCTTCATAGCAGTGCTGGAATCCGTCATTGGAAAGCTAAATTGGGACAAAATCGACATAAATATAAACGAAAAATACTTAAGCCATTTAAGATTTGCTGTTGATATGGTTCTACTAGCAAAGAACACAGCAAAACTACAAATAATTATTAACTCTTTACACGAAGAAAGTCGAAAAGCAGGTTTGGCGATTAATGAGAGTAAAACTAACGTCATGACGAACCATATCAATAATAACGTATTTCTTGAAGACTCGCCTTTAATATACGTCACTAATTACATATATCTGGGAAAACAAGTTCCATTCGACCGGCACAATAATGAATTGGAAGTAGAGAGAAGAATCAATATTACATGGAATTAGTTCTGGAGTCTTAAAGAAATACTTAAAAGCGATATGCCAATAACAACCTAAACAAGTCGTGAACACTTGCTTAATCCCTTCACTAACGTATGGCTGTCAAACGTGGAAGTTTACGAGGAAAATAAAATCCAAAATTGTAACTTGCCAAAGAAGTATGGAAAGAAGTATTTTAAAAATAAGAAAACTACAAAAAATCCGACACACCACTATAAGACATAAAACTAAAGCAATTGACGTTCTTCATTACTCTAAAAAACTAAAATGGCGCTGGGCAGGGCATGTAGCAAGACTTAGTGACAACCGCTGGACTACTAGGACAACATCATGGCCCGGGCCATCAGGCCAAAGAAAAAGAGGAAGACCGATAGCACGTTGGACGGACGACATAGCAAAAGTAGCAGGAGACCACTGGATGCTTGTAGCAAAAGATAGGGAACGTTGGTCATCTCTGGAGGAGGCCTTTACCTTCGACTAAGAGGGGTT
>DWHO01000566.1:0-19253 GCA_018247575.1 Eurytides lysithous rurik
GGCCACCGGCCACCTCACTCACTGGACGAAATGCGGAAGCACAAACAATTCCACTTTACGCCAATTTTCTGTTAGGTCGTGGTACTAATCCGATTCGAGCCGGCCCATTCAGCAGCGTGACTCTACCACTGTTAAATACATACAATCATCGCAGTTTCTTGCTGGTTCCTATCGTGCTATTTACTTTTGATTACTTATAAACGAGAATCAAATGATTAAGTTAATTCAGCACTTAATTAGTGTCATTTGAATTCAAAATAAAATTGATGTTTTTTTTTTTATATCTCTGTCATTTCAATACATTTTCGTTCATTTAATAGGTAAAAAAAAATATTCAAAAATTAACGACCTGTAAATTTTTATCAGAATCTAACAAAGAGATCACACTTCAAAGCGAGAGCTTTTTGACCTGATCTCCGTAAGATACCTATTAATAAAAATATTTAAAACATTTAATTAAACAAAGACTGTTCACAATGTCCAGATATTCGCAATACACGATGGAGACACTGCGCGTCGGCTGGGAGCAGCTGCTGACCTCCATCAACCGCACCATCAACGAGGTGGAGAACCAGATCCTCACCAGGGACTCGAAGGGCATCACCCACGAGCAGCTCAACGAGTTCCGCGCCTCATTCAACCACTTCGACAAGAACCGAACCGGTGCGTCTCCAAACATCGGTTTACGATCGCGTCTCACGTCTTGAAGAATGACGTCATGTAGAACTTGATCAATATATCGAAACCGTGGAAATGCTAAATTTCCACGAGTTGGATAGACCCTACAACTGCAGGATCAACCCAGAAATATAAAATGATCTATCTCCAATAATTTTGCTGCACCTCGCTCTTCAAAGCGTAACACAGTAATGAATGCACATTACTGCTTTGCTATAGAATTACCGATATATTATTATGTCCCGTCCGTATCGCAGACTGCACAAGAATTATAGGGGAAAAAATGATTAAGGGACATCTCACACACGTCCATCTGATCCCAAACTAGGCAGAGCCTGTACTGTCGTAACCAAACGGATGATATCCATACTTATATATTTTAAATGCATACTTATAATTAACACCCGGACACAAAACAAATATTTATTGACCATAAATATTTGAATTGAATTTGAATCGAACCCGTGACCTCTCTTCTCTTGGCTTTGCAGTCAGGAGCACTAATCACTACACCAACGAGCCAGTCAAAAAGAAAATGAAAGGGTCAACTTGCACAAGTTATGATGCTAGTGGGTCAACTTGCACAAGTTATGATGCTAGTGGGTCAACTTGCACAAGTTATGATGCATTTTCACGGCGAATGTTCACTATTAGTACTAAACAATTTAATCTTATCATTTTTTATATTGTTCTAAAAAAATATTTTGCAACAACATCAACAAAACAACAATTCACTTACATTTATGATAAAAACTAAATTCTGTTTATCAACTCAGTATAGTATAATTATTTTGTTTGTTAAACAGGTCGCCTTGCCCCCGAAGAGCTGAAGTCGTGCCTGGTCTCGATCGGCTACAGCATCGGAAAGGACAGGCAGGGAGAACTTGACTTCCAGCGTATCCTAGCCGTTGTGGATCCCAACAACACTGGTGCGTTTATTCCATTATGAATATGCAATCACTAACAAACACATGAAGAGAACTAAAAGTTATAATCAAAACCTCTAAATTAATTGGATATAGTTATAGAAGAAGTTGCAAGCAACTTATACCAAAATAGGTTTTAAGAAAAATGTACCCTTTGTGAAACTACGTTTCTAAGTAAAATGTCATTTGTTGTTCCCTTCTAATTAACTTAAAAAATGGATGCTATTTTTTACATATCCTTAAATTTTATAATCAGATACTGTTAATGTTTGTTAACAATTCAAAGACGTCAGATTGATGTATTTACTAAAACTGAATAAAATTTGAACTCAAAATAAAGTCATAGTTCAAGTTGTACTGTGTTACCGCACTATTTTAACAATGACAAATGTTAATAATCACTTCTTCTCATCTTCATTTTCTCTCTTCCCGTCTAATCTCAAAGAACACCGCAGAAATTAAAATCTATTGTGTAAAACAAATTAACCAAATTTTAATATCGATTTTTGTTTAAAGGCTATGTGTCCTTTGACGCGTTCTTGGACTTCATGACAAGGGAGTCTACCGACACTGATACCGCTGAACAAGTCATCGACAGCTTCAGGATCCTGGCTGGTGACAAGGTAAACTAAACCCCTTCCTTCTTAAAGAAAAAGTCTCTAAATGATTAGTTTCAATAATCCAGCTTGAACTGAATATGACAATATGACCGTGGTCATTGGTTCGATTCTCACCCAGAGCACAATGTACGAACAAATAATTGTCCTAGATCTTGGCCTGTTTGTGTAAAATTTGTGTATTTGAACACCCTTTTAATACAAGATATTTCTTATATATTAAAATGGGGACAGCATTTTTAAAATAAAATTTCTAATGATTAAGCCGTCCTTACGGTGCGTGTTTAAATATTTGAATTTAGTATAGACTATTAAGCTGAATTTCGATATTATTTATATTAGTAAAATCAAAGATGAAATGGTATATTGCAATTTAAGGGGGACAGGTATTAGGTGAAAAAAATTATTGTGAAGTAGGGATAGATGAATCTAAGAAATATAATTCAAAGATATTTCAATTTATTCATTACCTAACGTAACGCACGTCAAATAACTTGATCGTTGAAACATAAAAGTACAATGTGCCATGTACGCTCACTATATTTCACGCAAATATATGGCAAGCAAACATAATTGAGCCTTTTTTGTTCCGGCAGCCGTACATAACTGCGGAGGAGCTGCGCCGCGAGCTGCCGCCCGACCAGGCCGAGTACTGCGTGGCGCGCATGCCGCCGTACCGCGGCGCCGGCGCTCCCCCTGGCGCATTGGATTACATGGCCTTCTCCACCGCGCTTTACGGCGAAACTGACCTCTAGGTAAAAAATAATACCCTATATTTTCTATTTTATAGTTCGCACTATAAATTATGCATAAATAGATATCTATAACAGTAAAGATGTATGTATACACCTTTACCGCTTCATATTGGAAGTGATTTAGCCACAGATCCAGTTTATAATTTCTTATGCAGTTTGTTTGTTGAAAACACCAAGTATATGGCCTATAATCAGGCATTCAGACAGCTTTCTCCTCTCATTGAAAATTAAAGCAGGCTGTAATGAAGATTAATCACATAAGATCCTTGTTGTATGGATTATTTGATGTTTAAAATTGTGTTGTTGCAATATAATAAAAATTGTTAATTTTTAGGTTCAAGTTTTACCAGCAAGCATCATCAGTATCCAGGAGGTTGTGAAACACCTTTAAGGAACTCAATCCTAGCCCATTTGCCGCACTCAACATTACTAACAACCATGGCCCGAGACAATGCGGTATGGCGTGACGTCACACAAAAATTATTTCCCATTTGTTGGCAAAAATCTCACAAATCGCCCTAATCCATTGCCAGCACAAGGCAAAAAATTTTTGTGATCTATTATTCGTTTTTTAAAAACAGTTCTCAGTATCAAATATGTGCAATTTTCAAACCAAAAATATTAACTTTGTCACCAACAGAAATTCTTCTTTGTGTAACTGTTTGGCTCAAATCTGAAAAATCATATTTCTTTAAAACACTATTTATGTAATTAGATTTAGGTACCTATCCTTACCTTTTATAAAAATAATTGTCCGAAGAGTCACAAAACATTTATTTGTAAGTTAAACATGGTGCTAATGTTAGGCTTCACTAATGTGTGACACCAAAATAAGACTCATTTAAAATGTGAGGATGTTTTTGTTAAATATATACATATATTTTTTTTTTTATTTTTAAGCATACATTATTTATCCAAGTTCAAATTTTATTACTGCCATTAGTAACTATTATGGTAGAAATCATTACTTTCTTTTTAAGTTGCCAAAATTAATAAATGTTTGCAGGGAAGTGTCACACAAATTATTTATATCATAGATTGCCATACCTTGCCTGCATCTATTTATTTGTCATTTGAAAATCATTTTTATATAAACATTATTTGGGAGAGTATTTTAGAATGAGTACTCAAAATAAATGATCTGCCATATTTTTGTCTTTTAATATTGACTGTGTTGATAATCCAACCTATTATTTATATGAGGAAACAGTGGATGTAGATTAAGAATGAATAATGTGCCCAAAAAGTATACTAACTCAAATGTACAGCTAATTTAATAAAGAGCTCTTAAATATTGCATTTATTTTATTTCGTATATGTTTTACATAAAGCAACAGCCAATAACCTTAAATATTTAATTCCTATGTAACAAAAACAAAATATGTTATCTACTCGTAACATTGTTTCTAGTCCAAACCAGTATTGATGATGATGCAAAGGTCTTAGGTTACAATATATAGCTTACATAAATATATCTAAACCTAAATGAGATAGTTTTGTTAATGATAGGCTTTATTTAGCCTATCATTTTAATAAAACAATAGTCATTTGCTTTATCAAATTTAGGTTTTTAAATATATACACATGTAGATATAAGTAGTGTGTTAAACAAAACATCTTTATTTTTGCTGTTGATGGATATAATATAAAAAGACCTAGAGAAGAATAAATGTTTGATATGTATTCTTCTGTAAACTTATAAGCCCAGGAAGAAAAGCGAAGTACTTTAGTTCAACTCAACACTTTTAGCTTTTATATGATGAAAACAAATAATCAACAACATATTAAGGAGCAGAACTTTCAGAAATGGTAAAATTTTATAAGAAAATATATACTACATACCAATGAATCACAATTCATTCAAGGTAATAAATAAGAAATTATTCCATAGCATCTATATTATAGAAAGCAAGTCTTTAACTACTTTTTCTCTTCTTTTTTGGTTTCCTCTGCTGTTAACAATGCACTTTTAATTCCAATTTTTTTGAGTTCCTCAACTAATTCACCAGATTGATGCATTTGAAGCATAATGTCACACCCCCCAACAAACTCTCCATTAATGAAAACCTGAGGTATTGTAGGCCAATTTGAGTAGTCTTTAATACCTAAAAACATATAAAAGCTATGACATTTGCTACAATATAAATGAAAATGTGAAGACCACTTTGGTATAAAGAAATCTTTTGCGATCTTCAACTAAAAATATTTGCAAAACCAGTGAATTGGGAAATATTGCGTTTTGTAAGGTTATCTATGAAAATAGCACATCTTTAAAGAAATGACATTTTAACTAAAAATTTGAAAATCAGATTCACTGTTTGCTATATAAGATTGTTAATTAACTAATTATAAAATGATTATATAAGCAACATTAAAGAAAATAAAATTACCCTGGCGGAGATTTTCATCCGAGAGAACGTCGTGACTAATGTAAGGAACGGCATGCATCCTCATGATTTGAACGACAGCATTACTAAATCCACATCTTGGAGCATCTGGAACACCCTTCATAAATACTACCACCTTATTGTTTTTTACGATTTTGTCAATTTTCTCGTTTATGGCAGCATCCGCAAACGTACGGCATGGTAATAAAGTTGCATTATTAAATAATGGACGTATACTTTTTCTCAGCATTGCAGTCATCATGTTTTATCAAATTAATATCTCCTCACTGTATAAATTATTTTATAAATGGAAAAAATATACAACGATCAAGTACTTCAGTTCATGACAACTTTATTTCTCAGCCTGTCACCGACCTAAAATCGGAAAATAGAAGTGAAATGTCAATCTGTCAAAAACTCCTTAAAAACAGAAAAAATTCAAAAACTTTTATGTGATTTTTTTAATAAAAAAAGCAATAGAAAGAAATATCTGTAAAAAGCGTATGTGATAATGCATTATTTTGTTCTATTAAAATGTTTTATCATCAAAATATAAATAAAAAACATCATTCAATTACCTGCATATTTTCATAAAAGCTTCTATTATATTGATAAAGGATATGGTATTTGTATGCTTTAAGTATTTTTTTCAGTAAAATACAAATCATACATATGTTAAGATAATCTGTAGACTACATTACTAGGTACATCTATATATTATTTTTTATCTATAACCTATTACTGTTGAAATTACCTATGAGCAAGCTGACTTGTTATTATATTCATTATTATATTGATATCGAAATAAATTAAATACATTTGAAAAAGATGGAAAACGTCGAAGAAGTTTTTCATATTTTAGAGGAATTTTCGAAGCGTAAGCCCAAAACGATACCACAAGAGTTAAATGAATACTTAGCGTATGTAGCAAGAACTGGCGATCCTGTCTATCAATGGGCTCTTGTGAAAAGTTTGTTCAAGGAAAAACTTTTAAATGTTATTACAGATTTCTACGAAACCACACCAGGCATAGACATACCACCATATCCAAACGTTGATCCATTTAAGTATGACACTATGAAGAACAGCCTGCTAGAAAAACTCGACACATTTACTTCAGCACCATTTACTGTTCAAAGAATTTGTGAATTATTAACATATCCTCGAAAACAATATAACCGTGTAGATAAATTCATGAGAGCTATTGAGAAGAACATTCTTGTTGTAAGTACACGGGAACCTGGATTACAACGGCATATAGAGCAGGAAAATGGTGAGCCAACTGAACCTATAGTTAATGGGTCTGACAATAATTCTGATTATAATGTAGATGTTGAAATGGAAGATGTGTCGTGGAAGGAGAATACAGAGCAGAAAAATGCAGAACCACAGCCTAGCTCATCAGATTCACATATTGGTGTGGACAATGTTGAAACATGTCTGCAAACAAAACAAGATGACCCCATGGATATTCAAGAGAAATGTAACACTTCGTCTGAGACCGTAGAATTATCAGTGCAAAATGTGCCAGGTAATATTAGCCCTGAAGTAACAGAAACAAAACCTAGCACAAGTTTGCCATCTGATTCTGCATCTCCTTCAACTGAACAGTCTACTGAAGCATTGAAAAACAGTATTATAACATCACAATCTGATATAAAAGATGTTGAAATGAAATCAGATGAAGTGCCAAATGCATTAATAATACCAGAAATTAAAGTAGATGACTCAGAAATGACAGAGCAAAAACTCAATGATTCCAAAAACTCCGATGTATGCTCAAATGAGGAAAGTACAAGTCAAGCTAAATGTGAGGACTCCAAATCTTCCGTAGAAGTATCACAAGCAATAAATGAAGAGAGTTGTTTGAGTAAAACCAGTAAAGAAGATAATATTGAGAGTAAGGTGGTATCAGAGATTTCAACCTCAAGTGAAGAAAGTTCGTCCAGTGATAATACTGATGGTAACAGTAATTCTCCCAAAACTGACCTAGAGTCCAAAACAGATATTCAGGTAGAATCAATAGAATCAAGCAGTAGTAAAGACACAGATTTGCCTGTGAACCATATAAAAACTGAGGAGTCATGTGATGAATCATCAACAGAAAAACAAATAGTAGACATTCCTCCCCAAGTTACTATTCAAACAGACAATTACTCTATAAGTGATGTTAACTCACAGATAAAAGAAATTCCTCCGGAAACTGATTCCGAATCGGAAGAAATAAAGATTGAGTCAACTGTAGATGAAAAGACTGAAGATGAACCAAGTAAAAAGTTAGAATTAGAAAATACTGACAAAGAGTCACCTGTACCATAAGACTTTCATAATAGTTATAAGTTTTTTTTTCCTCAGTGGTAAAATCCTAATATTTTAATCCGTTTATTATTAATTTAATTTAGAATTTATTTGTAATGTTTTAACTTGTTTAAAACTTATAAATGTATTTGTGACATGTATTTGATTATTACTTCTGTGATTTATCCTCAAGATTGGTAAAAGTAATTAATGTAATGCCAAGGCTTAAAAAATATTAAATTTTTAAAAGGGATACATAATTCTCAAGATTCCTTAATTTATTTAGTAAAACTTCAATAAAATTTATATTCAAAGAAAAATGAAGAGAATTTTTTGTCATTTACTTTTTAATTAAGTGGTGGTGTACATTTCATACATTAAACTATGGCATGACTGATTACTATAACTAATATATACTACTGATATAACTGATGATGACCGTTTGGCGCAGATGCTATTGGCTTCGGCGTCGCAGGTCGTGGGGTTCGATTCTCACTTGGGGCAAATATTTGTTTGAACTACAAATATTTGTTTCGGATCTGGGTGTTTGAAATTTATGTATGTAAAACGCCCTTATAACACAAGATATCTCTATCTTACAATAGAGGTAGCTAGTATATATATTAGTTATAGTAATTAAGCATGCAACACTTCCATTGTCTCTACAAACACATTATTTTGTATTTGTAGTGATGGATGATTGGTGACTTATATACCTGTGAACTGTCATAGAATTATTTTTGTCCACATTATTGGACCTAATCCTCGAAAATCGTTGTCACCTCTCAAAATAACGATATAATGATATGATATTTTAGTACGTAGTGAAGTATTAAGTAGTACGAAGCTTTGGGGAATTTAAAACAAAATTTAAACTTGATTAGAACCATAAAGATACTTTTCTTATTAACATGGTTACACATTTGCTTAATTTCTTGTAGATTGATCGCCTTCGTCGAAATTTTGGTAAAAGAACTTGATTTTTAAAAGAAAGTCAGTAACGACACGAACAAATCGTTCGTCTGGTGTTGATAGTCTGAAAATCGTAACAACACAGGGCACACTCAATATTTTGAAATAACCACGGTATTAAAAACCGTGTTTCGCTATGCGCTATGCTCGTCATTTAGAAATAAGGTGCTCTCTATGCAGTGTTATTTGTCTGAAAACATGCAGAACAGTTTTTTAATGTAGTAAGAGGGCTTGACTGATGGTAAGCGGTCATCACTGCCCATGGACATTTGCAACATCGAAGAACTTGCAAATGTGTTGCCAGCCTTTAAGGTGGGAATTTTAGGAAATGGGGTGGGCTCCGGCCACCTCACTCTCCGGACGAAACGCGGATGCACAAACACTCCCACTGCACGCCGATTTTCTACGAGGTCGTGGTACTAATCCGGATCGAGCCAGCCCATTCAACAGTAGTGAGAGCTGCTCCGTATCGATTCTACATTTCTGTATTGGAATAAATCTTAGAACAATATTCATTTAAATTTTCTAAAATTTTATTTTTAAAACATTTATTTTATAAAATCCAATAAATAGTTCTTATTTACAAATAATAAATATAAATCACTTATTTTTTTACACCTAACTGAAAGCTAAACTCTTATCTGTTTACGTATAAGTTGACCTCAGAAATAGAATTACTTTTTTGTACCCAACACTTTTAATTCATTACGTAAGATCTTTCCAGCAGCGTTTCTAGGGATCGACTGCATAAATGCGACGCCCCCCGCGAGATGTTTGTACTTGGTCAGCTTTTGAGCTACAACATCGCATACTTCTTTCTCTGTGAGCTTGTGATTTGGTTTTAAGACGACGAAAGCTTTTGGAACTTCCCCGGCTAGTGGATCTGGCATACCCACAACGGCAACGTCCGCAACTTCTGGTCGCTCCATTATAACACTCTCTATTTCCGTCGGAGAAACCTGTAAGAAAGTCTTACTTAAAAAAAGTATGCCTTTTTTGACTATAATTTATTTACGGCTACTAAAAGAAGTTGACTGCTGATCGTGATTGGCTAGAAAACCACATATTTAATATAATGACAATAACCATTGCATTAAAAATCAAAGCAAACAAGATTTTTTCTGTAGTCGCCACTCCCTTTAATGGTTTATCACGAATAAATCTTTAATCCTGCTAAGTTTAATTAATTTCAAGTCATAAATATTCAATTTTAGTGTAATTTTGATGATATTTAAGAGATGGTGGTTATATTATGCTGGAGCAATAACACTGACTACACAGAACATCAGTAATTTTGAAACATGTCCTTCGAGCTAGCCGCGGAAGTACGACAGCGTGTCAAACGACCGGCCTAAATTATTTGACTCACTTGGTACCTAAGTTAGGCCTTTCTATTAATATTGTAAATGCCCATGGGCGAAGGTAATCCTTAAACGTCAACACCGTTTACTCATTTCCCGCCATTTATTAAAAAGGTAGCGGCGCACCTGGTTGCCTTTAACTTTGATGAGTTCTTTAGTACGGTCGACTATGTAGAAGTAATGGTCCTCGTCGTAGTAGGCGACGTCGCCGGTGTGCAGCCACCCGTCGTCGTCTACCGTCTCCTTTGTTGCTTTCTCATTGTTCCAATAGCCTTTCATTATCTGTGATGGAAATATGAGTAAATTCATATCTCTTAAAAAGTCTAGGGATTGATAAGTTACATATAAATATAATTTTTAAATGTAAAACGAATTTATTTTTTCAAAAAAATACCCCATATAAAAATGGGAAAATAACTGGATTGATTTACCCGACATATAAAGTATGTAGTCCCGACATATAGTCAATATTAAATTTTATAGCGACACCATTTGTCATGATATGTCTTGTATTACTCTAGAATTTTTTTTCGAAAAATTCCATGGCTTTATGGAAGATTTTATTCTTTCGTTTTTATTTATTCGATGAGTTTTTTTATGGAGAAGGCGGACAAACAAATAAGCGGCTCACCTGAGGGTAGGCAATAACGAACGTTTTGAAAATGCGTTGCCTGCTTTAAAGGTGGAAAAAAAAAATTATTAGAAGGGCTCCGCGTCCCCTTGAATAAAAGAGAAGGGGAGGCTGGAAAAGAAAGAAGGAGGGAGGGGTGGGCCAGCGGCCACCTCAATCACCGAACGAAAAGCGGGAGCATAAACACTTTCACTTTAAGCCGATTTTCTGTGAGGTCGTAGTAGTATGGACGTAGTATGGACGCTGGCAGCATCTTTAATCGATGAGGCTTCAATTGACCCAGCGGACCTCACCATACTACCATATTAAATAAAATATAATTTACGTTTATTAAATCTATCAGTGTCATATTTAAAAAAAAAAAATCTAATGTCGACTATTAGGTGGTCGCTAGTTTGTTTAAATGTTTATCACGAAAAAAAAATTCTGTATTACGATATTGATGAAATACGAGTGCTCGTATGCCACTGCTAAGCATTTATGTGTTTTTTTTTTATTTACCTGAGGTCCCCTTAGGCACAACTCTCCCGACTTGTGGGGCCCCAACGAATCCCCCGTGGTAAGAGAAATAACTCTAGCTTGAGTGCTGGGCAACAATTGACCAACAGAGCCCACCTTGTTATACGGGTAAATGAACGGCGTCATTAAAGTGACGGGAGAACTCTCCGTCATGCCGTAACCTGTACAAAAATGATATCATCGTCAGTAAAATTGATGCACTTGATGATTGATAACATGATTTCTAAAATCCCTTGCAGATACCACTCGATGTGGTAACACTGCGTCAGGTATTCTGTCCCAAGCGGTATGTAGGTTAAGCAAGCGGTATTGGTTAGTTAAAACCAATGTTGCCAGCGTAATTATTGAGCATAGAGATTTAACATCTTAAACCTTTGAGTGACGATGTCTGAGCACGGCCAAGCAGGTTCTGAATGCTGTGTGTAGCATACACATATAAAGACAATATTTTGACTCGATGATCCGTTGCTGTGCTTTGCTGTTACGGATAGACGTGATGCTTACCATCAGGCCCTCGTCTAGTCACTTTATCTCTTAAAAAAATATCTTCGAACCTATCTGGAAATCCTTGCGGTGTAATTTTTATGTAAAATGTAGTCGGTGAAAATTACGTTAAAGATTCTGTTGTACTATTAGATGCAAATCATACAGGTCGAACAAAATAACATCACGTCAAAATTTTGTATTCCTAGTTTTTATTCACTTGATTGTTTATTTACGGGTTCGGTCCATTCAAAATAGATTGTGCAACTGTACACAAATTCTAAAAATCTTATTCGTTTACTGCATTTAGGTGATAGTTTTTAATGTATTATTTACATTACATAACATTTTTTCAGTAGAGAAACTCACCTTGCAGCAACTTTATCTCGTCCTTGGTCTTTTCACATTTCAACAGAAATTTTTCGAGCATACTGTCTGTAGTAGGGGCCGCCCCCACCATAATAGTTTCGACGGACTGCAAATGTTCTTTCTTCACCATTGGGTGGGTTGCGAGAAATGCCAAAAGCGAAGGCACTACGAAAAGTGTTGTCGGTTTATATTCCACTAAGCACTTTACGTAATCCTCTGGGGTGAACCTAGAAACATTTTTTTATTTATAGAAATAAAATAACAAAACAAGTATGTCGTACGGCTGATGGTAAGCAGCATGCGTGCCCATTCAATACAGTGCATATTTATGTCTAGTAATTACACTGGTGATACTGTGCTCGAAACCGAAACGCTAAAAATCACGCTATATTACTGCGATATACGTTGTAACGAGTCTAGTAAAGGAATCAAATTCAAATCACAGATTGCTTTTAACTGTAAAAATTTTTAAAATATTTCTTTAAAATATTTTTATAGTTAACGTTTTCGTTTTGACGCCCAACAATGTTTTTTTATATTTTCTACGTGACCAAATTAAAAAAAAAACGAAACGCAGCGGCCAGCGGTAATACATAATCAATCATCGGAAGTAGTAAAATTAAATTTATCATTACTGCTTACGGAGGTGGACAACTTTTGTATAAACCTTACATAGAAAACACGTAATCGAGTGACAACCTAAATCTTCAACGATCGATGGTAAAAATTATGTTATCAAGCTTTCGCCGATGCAAACATTGAAATAAAAACGTTTAAGTTTCACCCTAATTTAAAATGCATATGATTTTTTGTGAAGAATTTTGTGTGGTAAAAGAAAGAAAGAATTGGGTGTGGTAATTTAAAAGATTTTTTTTTAAAGATTAGTTTTTTCTTGCACAAATCGATTTTGCACGCTCGGTCTAGTAAAAGTAAGTTTGTTATGTAATTGCTTTAACAGTAATAATTAAATTAAGATGAAATAATATTGTATTTTTTTAACCTAACAGATTATTCGATCGCATAAAAGGTTATTAAATAATGTTAGTAATAAACATACTTAGGCATTGAAACCACGTGATATCCGAGAGTTATATTGTAATTTAGAACTGCGTTGAAGCCGTATATATGGAAAAATGGCGGCACGGTCAAAATCACGTCACCGTAACCTGAAATAAAAGGAAGTATCTGCTGGAAATATATATTTTCATAATATTCATCATTAATTTCATTTTAGCAAACTTGTATAAAAAACACTCTATTATCTCTTAAATCAATCAAAGAAACCATTTTATTTCATCATAAAATTAATTTAACATATTTCTTGTTACTGCTTCTTTCTCGCATAAGATATGACATATGACAATACACTCACAAAAATACTTCCATTTCTAACTTGTTCGTTCGTGTAAGCTTCAAGTAAATGATTACAAGATTTATTTGAAGCTCATTTACCTTTTTTGCCTTCATACTTCATCATCTTCGGACATTGGGTTTGCTTCAAGTTGCACACCAGATTTTTGTGTGTCAGCATAACGCCTTTTGGCATGCCTGTGGTCCCGCTTGAATATGGGATTAGGCAAACGTCATCGCATTTGATTGTAGGTAGGTTCGCTTTGTGATCCGCCATAAGAAGCGAGCGCAAGCCAAAAACCCCTGGAAGAACGTAATTAAACATGTAACCAAAACGGTTTTTCAAAAGCTGCACTATTGAAGCTTAATTTTGCGATAAAAATTAAAATAAAATCGAATTAGGTAAATTTTTAATTAGAGAAAATGTATTCTTTTAACATTATTTCTTAGATATCAAAGAAATCCGTATTGCTACATTGCCGAACACATGGTAAGTAAACACATAGAATTAACATTTTTATCTTTGCCAGACGACGACGATGAATTTTAAAGCGAGTTTTGATCCAACACTTCAGCAACCTATATCTATCTCTACTACTTTACTCACGTGTTTCTTCCGGTTTAGTGTCATTTTACCTTTGTCAGCCTCCCTCCCGAAAATTTTACGTTACCAAAAATTAAACGAACAAGCATTTTTTTAGATTTACAATGTTAGTAAGAATACATGGGCACCCTATGCGATGCTCATCTATATTTGAATGTTAGCTATTAACTCTAACTTGAAAAGATAATTAGGAAGGACCTAGGAAGGAAAATATGAGTATGAAAATGGTCCTTTTACTTTGTAACATTAACGACTAGTTAGCACGTTTTTATTGGTTTCAACTTTTGATCCGAATCAAAATACTAAAGAGGCGGTATCATGTCAAAATTTGCATTTCTATGATCAGATGTTTTATACCTTACATATTATCAGAGTAATCTCTAAACCTGTGTTTATTCGAGAAATGATTTGTTCATTTTATATTTTTATTTTATGGAGTAGGAAGCAAACGAGCCAGTTCATCTGACGGTTGGCGATCACCGCTACCCATGGTCATTCGCAATATCGAAGAACTTACAAATACGACGCAGCTTGAAGGTGGGAATTTTTGGGAGGGAGAGGAAGGAGAGCGGGCCAACGGTCACCTCTTAAATAAAAATAAAAATACGGAAGCATAAACACTTCCACTTTTCAAACGTCAATTTTATTTTTTGTAAAGTGAACACTAGTCCGTCGATTTCTGCTAGTTCGATATTGCACGGAAAAAATAGTGCTTTTTAAACTAATTAAGAGGAATTGTGACTCAAGTTTATACCTTTAGCTTTGTCGTCTTCACCGCCAATCCAAATAGTTCCTTTGTAGTCCTTTAATGATTTGCTGACTTCTTGGACCAAAGGCATAAACATTTCGATGGTCCCGATTGCTTTTACGTTACAATCAGAGAACTGTCTTCGAACCTCCTCTGTTACATCAGGGAAATGTAATAACAAAATTATATACGACACGATTAGTTTGCCTTCAACCCCATCGAAAATATAATTAATAATTATAAAAAATTGTTATATGATATAAACGGCCGTAGAATTTAACATTTCAAAAACTTGCTTTAAAACATTTTTTTTTCATAACTAAGGGCTGTAAACTCATAACATTATCAGGAGTTTATTCCGTAATCTATTATGGCCAAAATTATAAGTTTCTTTAAAAAAAAAAAACAGTTTTAAACCTATTACAAACAACTACGTACCTGCTGTATATAACGGGTTGGCAAATGTGACTACCAATCCGGCTCGCATCGCCCCATATATTAGAGCAGCAAATTCAGGAATGTTAGGCAATATCAGGCCGATGTGTTCTCCGGGAGAAAGGCGCATCTGACCAATCAATGCCATGGCACAACGGTCGACCATCATCCGCAAAAATCCATAGTCATAAGAACGGCCGGAGACGCCGCATGTCTTAATTAAACATTAACCAAAATATTATGAATCCTTAAATTTTCTTCCTATGATAAACGGACAGTTAGCTAGCTAGTTAAATGCATTGCAATAAAAATTGAGATAATAACTCTAAAAATTAGATAACAAATATTTTAATAATACTTAATATTCGAATGACATCTCGTCATCAAACAATGGTAGAAAAAGCACCAAAAGAACGTTAGCGTGCACTAAAACAGCTTTTAATGAAGTTAAAGTGGAAATAAATGCATGCCAAAAAGGTTTATTGACAGGAATTGATAATAATTAACCAGTGTTCCTAGTTTAGTAGCGCGGGTTAAATTATTAATTGATATAAGCCTACTTGTCGTTTCCTTTTCTACTTAAAAGTTGACTGGCGATAATGCTATTGTCTCTAAGTCCGCCTTTGTGCATTTTTGTTCATGTTGGATAAATAAATAAATGAATATTACTTATACAGTGCAATGAGTATTGAAAAAGAACATCTAAACGGAATCAGTCGCGACCTCTCAAAAATGCATGCATATCTTGAAGTAAAAAAATCTATAATAATCATCGAATGTGTTAATGTTATAGGAATTATAAATGTTTTATATCAAAACATTATTGTTTACAAGACTATAGTTTTCGTTGCCAAATACTCGATCTTAACCTTCGCATAGGGACTATTTATATAAACATCGCTTTAGGTTTAATATGTGTCCGCGTGTGAGCTAATATAGAACGCAACGAACTTTGTACTTTGTAACATCGTTCATAAATATTAATGTGGAAACATCGCTTAAATGAATCAAAGGTTCATGGATGCATCTTACATGGCGTGCGCTACTAATCATTTTAAAATATTCAAAAGTGGCGACTATGCGTCTATGTCGTATGTCAATTGTTGCTTTGAAATAATAAATTTATTCTTATTTATTAAATGAATTTCTATCAAAAAATGTTGTGTTCAAAAAGTGACCTTAACTAAATTTGTAGTATCTAGTTTTTTTAAACAGAATGCAAGTGAGTAAAGACATCTTATCAAAAATCTTCCTACTGTTTACGAATAATTGTTTAGCTATAAATTTTAGTGATATTGCAACGTGTAATACAATCAATAATTATTGTATATTAATTTTCTCTTTTTTTTTTTAATAAATAATTTGGGTGACACCACGCATATTTGAAGTAATATAAAAATTTTCTTACCAGTGATGGCTTATCCGCCCATAAGTCACAATCCTTAAACACGTATTCAGTTAATGTTTCATTCCCAACTTTTATCTCGCCCCATGGAGAATTCAAAAGTTTACTGTCTACGTCAGGTGCCGTCTGCGTTGCGAAATTCCGAATTAAAACGGGCGAGTTCGCAATGAATCGGTATGTTTTCGGTTGTCTGATTGCCTTTAAAGGGGTTGTATTTACGAAATGCCGCGCGAGACAGTCGCGTATAAGTTTAATGTGTGACATGCTCGCCAGAATGTATCTCAATGGAGCAACGACGCGCGAATGTACTGAGCCTCAGTGGCGGAGTGTTTTGGCGCGATCGTCTCGTATCGTCACGGGGCAAGGTTCGCTTGTTAATGTTTACAGGATTTTTTCTTTTAATTTTTAAAAAATAATTTATGTAGTTAATGTTCGATAGAATTCACGTGCACACATAAGAAGAGTTATATTAACAGCTATGCTTAACTATTATTTTTGCGATATTTATATGCTATAAGCTAAGTGTAGACTGATTTGGCCAATTAGTCTTAAGATCGCGTATTATTTTACTATTATCTATATATCTCAAAATCTATATCAAATATATAAATTATACGTGTTATATATTTGAGTATAGTATTATACGTAAGAGTATTACTGGGCATAGAGAAATCTCTATCCAGAGTGATTACCTTGGCGATAATGTCCTTCAAACCGGGACCCGTTTGAAAGACTTTCATCACTTAAGGACGTCGTCCTCACAGAATATTTTAATAGTAGTACAAAACCTAACTCTGCTTCTACTTCTCCAACCGAAAGTTATAGGACTTTTAACATCAAATCAAATCGGCATTTGCTTGCGTTTATTCAACATTTGATCACATATAAATAATTTGTCGCCTCACTACATCTAACAACTACACCATAGTTTCTCAGAGTGAGAGAAGCACGTTATTTGGACGAGACGCGGGAGAGAAGCGGACAATTTACCATAGAGCGGGAAGAATAATTGAAGCTTTCACGCTTTATATAAATTAAAACTGTATAATTGCTAATACAATCTAATATGAAATTGGTGTTACAAAACAAAAGGCTAAAAATCCCTTATGCAGTAAGGGATTTTTAGCCTTTTGTTTTGTAGTTAAGTTAGATCAGACATTTGAAATTGTAGTAAATACTAGAAAATAAATAATTATTTTTAAGCTAAACTTCTACATCGGATCTAAGCAGGAAACGATTCGAGTAAATAATCTGGATTACGGTTGAAATTAAGACTACATGCTCTTCGATTACATTTACGAATTACGTAACGCCATCTCAATCCCAAGTCCACGTTAAGTGCTAAAAAGTAACAGGAATCAAAGCTTCTGTGAAATAATACTATTTTTAATCATTGGTATCGGTTTTACTATTATATCGCTAAAATAAATAGTCAAATGATGAGATTTATTTATTGTAAATTCCTATTGTTTATTGTCATTTCCTTAGAAGATTTATAACGACTTGAATACTATATTTTTGTTTCAATTTAATATTTCAGCAGATAAAATTATAATTTTACTTTAATAAATGTGTGCATATTTCTTGTAGCACTTTGTTTACATGTTGTACAACATTTTTTGATTTGATTTAAATATTAACAAATTTTGGTGGACGTAATAAACGAATATAAAAAAATAAGTCGCAAATAAAAATATAGTAGCGAAATAAAAGACACTTAAAAAGGAAAACAACTATTTCATTTTATTACACTATAACAAAATAAGCCGATACCCGTCAAATAATTACATTTAACAACTTTATACATCGCAATTTTCATAAATTATCTATATACCATCTTCACATTTTGAACACATTTTCCACATACACTTGTAACATTTAACATTGTCGTCTAAATTAAAATCACGCTCAAAACGTACTTAAGAAGCATAACTAAGTTGCGACCAACCCTATGTTCAAAACAGTTGAGACAAAAAGTACCCATTACAAGGTATAAACAACCTTAAGTGTTAGCAAGCACAAATCATAGTAAATATTAGGTTTCGCAATAAACTTTAAAAGGTGCCTAATTGCATGCAGTTTTATTCCAAGGAGAGTATTTGAAGTTGGTTTGAATTTTTTGTACCACCCATACATTTTTCTTGTCTTTTCATATTTTGTTTCTAATCACGAAGATAGAATAAATAATTTGCAGTTTAAAAAATAATTCTACTTCAGTAGTAGGTAACTTTCAATAATTTATATATACATATTTTCAGAGTATTTCTTTATTTATTACTTAAATAAAATGTATAATTATAATTTTATATATTCAACGCTATAAAATCCCATATAGTCTATATAGTCTATTACTTTTGACAACCACCTTAAAACAAATTTCATTTTAAAAAAAATACGTTTTTATACTCTTTCGTTACTGTCAGTACAAAAAAATATCCGTTATTCCAAATACAACAAAAATTTTCACATCCCATCCCATCCCATCAACGTGTAAAATAAATTAAAAATAAAAACATTTTTCTTAAAGAAAAAAATCTGTTAGCAACATACAAAGGTAACCTAACGGAGTGCAAGGCAGTATATGTTTATCATCAAACCAGATGCAGAATTGCAACTAGTACAAATATTTAGTTTTTGACGGCTATGTACCTGGGGGGTCTTTAACCGCTTAATGCACACCTCCGTAACATATACGGGCAACGTTTACCGGCAGAA
>DWHO01000567.1:0-19242 GCA_018247575.1 Eurytides lysithous rurik
GGTGGTAGAATCATTAGACGTCAAAAAGCGATTGTAAACCAATCCAATTTTGAATAAAGAATTTTGACTTTGACTTACAATTTTTTTGTATTCCTGTGAGATGACGCGGTTTCTCTCATACCAAGTCCAATGTATTTATTTTTTAATTCTATTTTTTTTTATTAAATCAGCCGCGTTTTATTTCATTTGAAATGCCCTACTCCTTATTTCGAGTCCATGATCACAAGACAGAATGAGATGATCAAGTCCCAATGTAACAGTTTACCGAGGCTACCCCTAAAACTCAATTATAATATTTGTCTCGATATGTGCAGAATGAATACTATCTTAAAGTAGTGCAGTTTGGCATGCTTCAATATAATTTTATTAATCTTAAACTCCTTAAAAAGTGATAAAGCTCAACCGTCTTCTTCGTTGAACTTAGGGTGTTTATTTAATTCAAGAAT
The DNA here is from genome assembly GCA_018247575.1 of Eurytides lysithous rurik. Lineage (NCBI taxonomy): Eukaryota > Metazoa > Arthropoda > Insecta > Lepidoptera > Papilionidae > Eurytides > Eurytides lysithous. The sequence goes on from DWHO01000567.1 coordinate 447, forward strand.
CATTGTCAAGGGTAGGGGCCGTAAACTGCAGTTTTTAACCACATTTTTGATAGCCCAAACTATGACATCAGGTTTAAAAAAGTTTAAATCCTCGCGAAGGAACACTATCAACAATGACTCGGGAGACTATTGTCTATCTAATAATATTGTTTTCCAAAAACCTTTTTCTACGGTTTCATTGACTATGCTTACAGTGGCTATTGGTTTTTGAAGCATAGTCTTTTTTTTCCACTTCACTTTCCATTTTAATCATAAAGAAAATATTTTACCCCGGATAAAAGGGCTAATATGTGACCGCAAAAACACATGAACGGGAATACATTGGAATAAATATGAACAAACATTCACAAAGGCATCTTTTGTACTTAGAAACCCTTTTCAGGAAGATTTCGCTATTGCGTATTTAGGTTTTTATTAAATGCAAATGTTTAATTATTGATATATTTTATACAATTATTCAAAAATTTTTAATTAAACATAATTTTCAAAACAGAGTTTTTTTTGTATTATTGAAACTAGTGTTGCATTTAATTTTGTCTATTGTCTATAATAATCGAATTATCCCAAATATTGACTATTCGTATGTCAAATATGTGTACCCTATGTCATCTTTAGTAATGCACACAAACGCCCTATAATAAGAGCGATAGATGTTGTTTTATTATCCTACATGGAAAAATGGTGTATAAATACTTTTTGTGAGATTTGTGTCTATAGGGCGCTGTGATTTAGATCATAATTTACAGACCCACTGTAGTTTAATTGAACTTAAAGGTATGATGCCCTGTTCTGCAGTCCCAACTTTGGCACCATCCCAACTAGGCGAGGGATTTACTTCTACTTTGGCTTCTTGCAGCATATTATTATTTGGATAATTTTAAATTTTTAGATTTTTTACGATATTTTAACGTGGTCGCCTGTAAATTTTGGCGGAAATTCAACGAATTTAAGCATGGTAAATACCGTAAGTACGTAATCTTCTCATTTTGTTTTTCTTATTTATGTTTGTTCTTGGGCACTTCACTGAGTCTCTGCTCCCTATTTTCTAGGTGCCTAAAGTTATCTTATAGATTTAGTTATAATGCTTATTAAAATTCCTTCCTACCATGACCTAACTGATAATCGTTGTGACGTGAAAGTGGCCGGTGGCTCACAGTCTTCTAGCCCACCTTAATGGCCGGCAATGCATTTGCAAGAATGTCCCTGGGTAGCGGTGATCGCTTACCAAGTGAACCACTTGACCGTTTGTCTCCTACTTCGTAGATAAAAATTGCTTTACTGTCGCACCATTCCACATTATAATAATAATCAACTACTACACTACACGTTTTAATTGCACTATCAATAGAAGGAGATAAAAAAATGTTTCAACATTTTAATATGTATGTTCAAGTCGACCCCCTCATAACTTTCACGTGGTCGTGCTCCGTGTCAATTAACCGAAACATGGGGCCAGCGTTTATTTTCCTACCTCTCATTTTGCTTGGCTTTTAAAAAAAAAAGAAAGGCAAACAAAAATGTCACAAAAGTAAAAAAACCCGAAAATATTTTTTTTTATGATTTAGGCTGGCAAACGAGCAAGCGTCTCACCTGATGGTAAGCGGTGTTCGCTTACCATCAGGTGAGCCGCTTGACATTTGCAGCATTATAGAACTAGCAAATGCGTTGCCAGCCTTTAAGGAGGGATTTTTTTTAAAGGGGGAGAGAAGGAAGAGGAGGAGCAATAATGGGACCCCTTGGGTATGGAGAAATTGATAGGGAGGGGAGTGAGAGAGGGAGGAAGCTCACCGTAAGAAACGCAGAAGCAAAAGCACTTCCAGTTTACGCCGATTTTCTGTCAGGTCGTGGTACTTATTCGGTTCGAGCCGGCCCATTCAGCAGTGGATGTGGCTGCGTGGCTCTACCACCGTAAATACACCGTATAATTGTATCAGATCTTTATTCATCTTATTGGCATTTATTTTTTCAATTTGATATTATTAACCACTGTTTATGGTGCCTCGTCCACCATAGGTTGCGTCAACATTAATGCCAATCTGTCGACTTAAGTTTCTTATTCATCGTTGTAATTATTTGTTTAGCTTTCTATTAACGTAGAGGACAACCTTCTCTCAAAAGATTTCCCTCTACGTCAACTGATGAAAGATGCGTCCTAAATAGAACTCAAAGTGAATATGTTGTCTTAAACGTATCTTAAGGATAAACTAACTTGGTGTGATTTCTCATAAAGTTTTAAACTTTGGCAGTGATTTTTGATGCTATTCTTACTCATTCATTTTGTATTTTTACACTATATATTGAGTGTGTATGTATCGTACCTCTGATCAAAGGTCTTCTGGTTTAAAAGACCTTTAATAAATTATTATATGTCCTTTTCAGAATAAAACAGAATGAAAAACCAATGTAGGCAAATGCTCTTCCACAACTCACGAATAAACATTCCCAGCATTTGAAAGGATGCTTTGATGGATAGTGCTTTGATCATTTATTTAGAGTTCAATTTGGGTAATGGATTCGGTTAACTTCAATATGTATTTTCTATTTTAGATATATATTTTCTACGCGTTTAAATCGTACAATCTTTTTTTATGAAGTAGGCTGACAAACAATCAAGCGGCTAGCCTGATGGTAAGCGATCACCGCCGCCCATAGACATTTGCAATATTACAAAACTTACATTGCCAGTCTTTAGGGGAGGGAATTTTCAAAGAGTGAGAGAGGGGGCAGAGATAGGTATGGGAATGAGAGAGGGAGGAGTATAGGACATCGGCCACCTCACACACAAATCTAAATTAGGTGTGTTGATTTTTTGAAAATATTAAATAGTTTCTACTTAATGTTTAGTTGTGTATAATTATAGTTGGTAGTATCCAAATGGTTGTTTATTTTATATTTTTTATGCGTTTTATATTTATTTTATAACTGTTACGGTTTGTATATTAAAAATATAATTATCTTATTTCAAATTGCATCTATCTTTAGCATTTAAATAGTGGGACATCGACATCTTAAAAAAAAACAGTTCTGCAAAGAGCGCTTAACGCTCTAATCTAGCTAATTTCATAAAAATTATGCATGAAAAGTAATAATTTTGAAATTAGGATGCATGTTTTTATAATAAATGAAACATCTAAACATGTCTTACCCAATAATAGTTTAATTCTAGACTTGGGAAAGATGACTGAATAAATATACCACAATATATTCACAGAACATATTACATATCTATATTGAAACTTCCATTTCTGCTAGATATTAATATCAAATCGTCTATATGAGTAAGTAGCGGAAGAGAAATAAATGAAAAGGCATCACTCGAATCTGTTAGGAGATCATTCGACCCTCCCATCCATTGTTAGCCTAAAAATATGTTATAAATTGCTACCTTCCGGGTCGCTTACTACCTTTGTGACGTTGCTACGTAAAAAAGGTTTAAAAAAAATAATTTCCTATATTTTTTTCAAAGAAAATTATTACAATTTTCCTTTTATTTCTGTATTATAATTTCCAAATTATACCACTATTAGTACTGCGACTACTGGTCAGAAACTACCACGGTGTAGTCTAAAGCATAGGATCCCAACTTAACAGACGTATAAAGTTGATATAATTAACTACAATGTAGAAGGGTGTACGGGGGCGGTAGTCCATAAAAGGTCGGGAATCTATGTTCTTAAGTCTCATCGAACAATTTGGCGATGAAAGATCGGATATAAAGTGTTTAGCGAAAACTCCAACGACGCAGACGATATACAAAATAGACGTTAGCGATAAGTTGACTAATATTATAATTACAAACAACAAGAAATGCCAAAGAATCACCACTCAGCATCGTTCCAATAAAAGTTACAGCGCTGATTTCCCGTGATAATCAATTATACAGTCAATATGGATGATAATTGTTTGCCATCATAAAGTTAGGTGGGATTTAACTATATTAAAGATCAATGCTGATCCAATTGTAACGAAAGGACTCTTGCAGAGTCAACTTGGGTTTGTACCTCTGCATTACTAGTTGTTCTTCTAGTAGTAATTTGTCTGTGTTCCAGTGGAAAAGACAATGTTGTTCGCGCAACCACGGGGTATAGAGATATGACATCTTCATTCTTTCGGTGATGAATGTAGCGTGTATCGCTAACCATCAAACGCATGAATTGCTTGTTAGATATGCCTGTCTCGTGAAAAAAAGAAAAAAATAAACAAATTGTGTTACTATTTTAAAAATGGTATGAGTAAATAGTAGAGGTAAATTCGTATATTTAATTTTGTTACCATAGAACTCGTGAACGCCTTATGCGTGTCTTTAAAACATACGACGGCAGAAAGCGTTAAAGTCGTATCTCGAAAATCTCCAAAATCAATGAAGTAGTAACTTCAGGATATTCCATATACATTTATATATAAACAACTTTCGAAATCGACAGAAAGCGAGCAAAACCCCATTAATGCAATAAAGCCAAAAATTTATTTGCATACCTCAATGTTATTAGTCTTGGAGTTGCCGTACTAAGAAATTTTCATAACAAAGAATTTAACGTTTCGTTAAGTATCAAATGGAAGAATAAACCAGGTAATTCATGACACATTTCCATTTAATTCTAATGTGACCTCAATGAACACACTCCTAAAACACGCCTTTAAGCCGCTAAATCTTACTTAAACCTTTCATTCCCTCACCTCTCGTTTTTTTTTTGAGAGTACGAAGGCGAGACTCCGACGTTTTTGGTAAATTATTCCGACTTCCCTCCTCTCTAACGGCCCGCGATTTTAGAAATTTATTTCGTTTAAATATTGAACGTGTATTTTTTTTTGCGAAGTGCTGTGTAGATTTGATACGTACATATGTACGTAAAGGTAGTTTAGGTACTCTATTCTTGAATTTCTTTAAACAACGAAAACAAATGACACAAATACATGTCGCTGTTGTTGTATGCTGTCCGATCCGTGAGTGTAAAAAAAAACGGTGTTTGTGACAAAACGGGAGAGTATCTTACTGTTAGAATAATTGCCTGATAAATATTGCCTCACTGTCCTGCCTTCGACCAATAATAATGAAATCATGGTCGTTTTAGTAAACGACCTTTTTAACTAGTGTTAAAATGACGTTTTTTCAAGCGTAATGTCTGGATATAGTGATTTATTATTCCTAATGTCCGGATGACGAATGAAGATCGCGTCGCTTACTACTGGACGTAATAAGTCCTCATCTAGTCACATTGTTTTAGAAAAAAGACGAGCGATATATCATCTTAACTGGAAACAAATCATGCTAGAATTTGATCAATTAATTTATTAATTTGACACATGCGTATAGAATCGTAACAATATAACTTATCTTAAGTTTACTGCTTTTCGAATGCCTTTTTCTTCTTTAGTCTCAATTGTTTTGTATGTAACAAACATTATCTGTGTTTTTTTATCATCTATAGATTAAAAATTCTAATCAAATCTCACTTTACACGTCTTATGAACTTTGTCGACGTCTGATTTATCAGTCCGCCCTCCACTTGAGCTTAAGTCTGCTTAAGTATAATACAGTGTTCAAAGCCCGCTAAAGTCAGCAGTTTTATGCTCCTTCTGGTTTCCTATTTACCAATATATAATCACACAATTTTTATTATATTTAAATAACCTTCGTCAAGAGAAAAATGCTCTGAACGATTGGTGTTGTCGTGTAATTTTTTTTTTAATGGATTAAGTTGACAAACGAGCAAGCAGCTCACCTGATGGTAAGTGATCACCGCCGCCCATGGACATTTGCAGCATTACAAAACATGCAAATGCGTTATCAGCCTTTAAAAGGGGGAAATTTTTAAAGAAAAAGAGAAGAGGGGTAGCGGAAGGGAGAGGGGGATGGAGGAAGAGAAGGGAGGAAAGGGAGGGAAAGGAGTGGGCCACCGGCCACCTCACTCACCGGACGAAACGTGGAAGCAAAGACACTTCCATTTTACGCTGATTTTCTGTGAGGTTGTGGTACTAATCCGGTTCGAGCCGGCCCGTTCAGCAGCGGAAGATGCTGCGTGGCTCTACCACCGTAAAAAAAAATTATTTATTAGTTCGCTTTGGAAGTTAGTGGAGCAGATTAAGTTATGTTTACAAGTCGACGATACAGTTCACAAACGAACATTTCGTAGGGAAAAATTTAGACAGTTTGAGGTAATTACCATGAGATGGGGAAATAAGTAGGGTGTAATAAGTTTTTCCAAGTACCAGAACTCCTTTGTAGAGTCCTGTTGGGATTTTATGGTGATACTATTGCAGTATGTATTGCCACTTATTCTACTGCTTAGTAGTGTTATTTAAGCACTGTGTTGCGCGTTCTTGCGTGCGTGCATGCGTCTTTCTTACACCATCATATTATGATAAATGCTGACCAAGCTTATAATAGTGTAAGAATTTATCTAAATTTATGAAATTGCACTTTTCTTGCGTTCCAGGCGATCCGTTTCAAAATAATGTGAGCCGAGTGACTCATTCATTCAGCGCTATCTGTGGGATTAAAAATTTGCAGTTATATTGAAAAGGTTTTTTTTTACAATTATTCGTAGACAATGAGAAATTCTCTTTTTATTCATTCCATTCACTACGATTAAAGAGTGTTTGTTGTCCTTAAATTAGTGTCAGCGAAGCAAATTAATTACTTCGCATTAAATGAAGCTTGTCGAAACACCGGACGCAGATTTCGATGACGTATTTCATCGTAACTTGTCTTTAGTTTGTCCATCTGTACTGTAATAAGGCTGTGTTGTACTGTAATAACTCAGCGTAAGCTTAAAAATAAAAATAAATAGTTCACAATATATTTCAGTTTTAAATCATATACATTTTCAAATGTAAATGGCCGCTTGTATCTCGTTCAGTTATCTCACAATGACTCATTTTATATATTGTTCATACCCGTGCACATATTAAATACTATATAGAACATTCACTAATATCTCACATTTCAAAAGATACAATTACTGCCGCATTAAAATTGTCTTGTTTATGAACCTTTTTGCCGGACTGTAAAAGTCGAGGTCTGCAGACTGCTATTTGATAGCCAAACGCCCCAAGTTGAATATCGTCCAACATGTATTATTTTATATTTATATAATATGTATTTTCACATGCACTCGTATTTAGTTGGAGCAACGTAAATGTCAGAGTAAACATGTTTCCCAAATATGTTGTCAATCAATAGTCTTATCTCAACATACGCCCACTAACGTCCTATATCATTGTCGATATAACGCGTTGTGATTAATTATCGGGGCATAGTAATCTCTCCGTTAAACTGGGCTGTTGCCGTACTGTAGGAAAGTTATGTGGTGACCTTTATTGGCACGGTCGCCTAACATGTCATTTTACGTACGTTCCCATACGCCTCTATTAAAGCAAACGTAACTATAGACATGTATGTCATGATCGTCTATAATTATATTGTTGAAAAAAAAAAACGATTTTTTATCACATAAATTGGCCACTCGGGTAAAGATACTTTTAAAAAACATAGTGGCGAGACCTCCAGGTCCACCTGATGGTGTATAACACATTTGCCCATAGAAATACAATGCAATATTTTCAACCTCACGAGACTAAACTTCTCGGCTCTATACTGCGCTCGTCATCCAACGATAACGTGGTCTCGTACTTGAAGATATTTTCCAGGCCGGATTCTGCAAAAGATCCTTCCCCTATAAAAATCTCACGTCACTCACCTGAGATGTAATAGTAGTAGCACTATTTTAGCTAGTGAAGTCTGGTACGCTTCACTGGAAGTGTCAGCCTGTTTCTCATAAGCCATGATAAAAGCTGTTTCTCTTCCTATAAGAGAGAAGAAAAAAACGTAATTCTATAAGATCGGGTTATGATGAATTGTTCTTTCTCAAATAAATCTTATCATTTAGTAAATTCGGCTGAGCACGTATCTTAATTTAAAAAAAATGTAAGGACACTTATAAATAATAAAAAAGGGTTTGTCGTTAATTATCCTGATCATGTTAGTTTATGAAAAAAGTAGGTAATCTTTTTCTGTGAAATTTATTTTTAACTAACGCGTTTTTTACATGGCGTTAAAAGTTACGTGTTGTTGCATCCGATAGCCATATTATTCCAGGAGTGAATTTAAAAACAGCATGTAGCATCAGTATAAAGTTAAATCATTTAGTTTTCGCTTTCAGTAAGTTAATGAGAAAAATTATAATAAGGCCAGCGTGTCTTGTGTCTGGTCGATAATACTATTATAGAAACGATTATTTTAATGCAGATATGCAAAAACGAAGTTGAGAAAAAAACTTCAGCGCAGCAAAATGTTTTACTAAGGTTTTAAGATTTAGCACATGTGATATGCCAATACAATTAATGTTAAAGCGTCTACAGTAAGAATTTTTGGGATTGAAATTACGATGGTAGAGCCTCGCAGCTGTTCCTGCTGCTAAATGGGCCGGCTCGAACCGGATTAGTACCACGACCTCACAGAAAATCGGAGTAAAGTGGGAGTGTTTTTGCTTCCGCATTTCGTCTGGCGAGTGAGGTGGCTGGTGGCCCATCCTCCTCCCGCCCCTTCTCTCACTCCCCTATCTACATTTGACTTTACCCATCTCTTCCTCACTCCCCTTTAGGCCCCTCCCCCCTGTCTCAAAATTTCCTCAAAGGTTGACAACGCAGTTGCAAATGACCATGGGCGGCGGTAATCGCTTCCCATCAAAAAATATCCTTATCTGTGCAACTGACTATAAGCCAGAAGCCCTTATAGTCGAGATCATAATTTGTGGAGCTGTGTACCGTGTCGTTATTGATCTTAATCGCGTAATGTCGTGTATCGCAATGCTGGTTTTGGCATTGTCCCAACTATCCGTTCCGAAAGTCCGCAACTCTCACTTCGACCTCTCGCGATGCCACAAATATTGTTTCTCTATACGTGGAAATGTGGCTTTTTTTATAATCGATTTAATGTCGACCAAGATTGATGAATTTTGGCGTAATTCCAATAATATAGCATACAGGCATTATTTATGACCTTTTGTAACCCAAATCTTAATTAAGGTAACAATAAATAAATGTTATTCCGAAACACTATATATGGATTTTCTTAATTGTTTGTTGAATACGAACACGTTGGGTGTTGATGATAATTTCCTTTCGAGTTCCTGTTTCTTTTAGTTAGTAGTTTTAGTCCCTTAAAGCTTCATATTTAGGTTTCTTAGAATTTATCCTGGCAACAAAATACATCTACATCTAGTATCTACACGTACTCAGTTTTCTGGAGTTGCTCACGCCATTTGGTATCTTATGGATCGTAAAATATGAACGTCAAACTTACTTATCGTTTAACGAATGATATATAGCGCTGTTAAACTGTAATAGCTGATGCAGATCGACAAAACTGCTAATATATAAAATTAAATTTTATTAAAAAAATCATAATCGACTTCTAATATATATAATTACGTCCTTTCGACGGATCCAATCTATAAGAGATTTGCCCATTGTGCGGCATAAATTATAGTTTACAAGCATCGTTTACGCAAATTAAGATGCAGTCGACTCTTCCTTTACGCAGTGCAGAGGCGATGACATTAATCCAACCTCTCGGTGACGACTCCTCCAAGCCACCGCTGGTTTTAATCTTATTTATACCTATATATAACAACATCTTAAGTAACATACATTTCTTATTTGATTGTGAGGAGTTACCTGTCTTCACTGTTCGGTGTACATATGTATATAATTGAAAAGTAAACCGACCAAAGACCAAAAGTAAAGGTAACCCTCATTTGGTAGTTGGTACTTCTCTTCATCTCGTAAAAAACCTGAATAAACTCCGAAACGTGTATACATGGCGAGCATTTCAATGGATCCTTTGACGGACCGCGCTTTGATCACTTGTATCTATTTGGCTTTCGTTTTAATTGGACGTTACGCATTCCTGCAGCCTCAATTTTACCTTTTCTACCTTTCATTAAAAACTTGTGTTGATATATGTTTAAGCACAATAGACGAACAAAAATTATTTTATTCGTTGAATAATTTTATACATTCAATTATTACAAAGCAATAGACAAATGTTTGTTCGAAAGGGCATGCCGATAAGGATGTCAATGGAATTCAATTTTATGTAATGCTGTATTAATATCCGGCGTTATTTATTCCAAAAAAAGGGAAAGCTTCGAAAACAAGTAAAACAGTGAACTGGAAGAGTGTAACCCTGCTTGGCTGTTCGCTGCATTCAATACCCGGTCATGTTTCATGATAATATGTATCAATGTAAGCATACATAATTGACAATGCATTGGTAACAACCCCCATGGGCTGCAGAGTCCTACTACTTTGAAAAGTAGCAATTGTAAAATAAAAAATTAATGATACGTGTTTGAAATAGGTAAGGGTGATTTTAAATATAAAAAAAAATATAATATATTTGGAAGGTTTAAAAGCAAAGGAAATTTATGAACGAATGTTGAAAGTGTATATGAAGGACTCTTCGCCTTCAATTAGTATAGTAGAAAGATGGGTTGCTAAATATAAACTCAGACGTCTTGAAGGCGATCCACGTCATCTACGTCCAAAAATAGCAACAACACCAGAAATCGAGGAAAAAATACAGGATATCGTATTGGAAAATCGTCGAGTGACTGAAAGACATTTAGCAGAAGCCCAAGGCATCTCATTGGGCAGTGTAAGCAATATTTTGACTGAAAAGTATTGGGTTTCAGAAAGCTGTGTTCACAATGGGTGCCGCATTCGCTGACAATGGAACAATAATTTCAATTTTTTAGAAAATGTGTTAAACGACTTCTGTTAAATGTTCGCAGTACAAAGTGAATTCGAAACCTGATTCGCCAGTTTTTTGGGATGCGAAAGGAATTTTAATTGTGGATTTCTTGCAAACTGGTAAAAGAATAAATTCTGAATATGACAGCTGGTCTAAAAGGTTACAATAACTTTTTAGACCAGCCGAAGAAAAAATATTGTGAAAAAACACCTGGTTTGCAAAAGAAAAATATATTTTTCATCAGGACAACGCACCGTGTCAAAAGAGAATTTTAACAATAGTTAAAATCCATGAATTAAAGTTCAAATTGTTGAAGCATTTACCGTATTCACCAGATTTAGCCCCTAGCTACATCCACCTGTTTCCAGACCAAAAAAAAATGTATGCGTGGAAAGCGTTTTTCATCAAATGAGGTAATAACAGCTGTGGAAGTGTATTTTGCAGCCCTTTCAGATTCTTTGATGGAACTCATAAATTGAAATCTCGTTGGTACAAATGTATTTATATTCAGGGGAACTACAATGTATTATTCTTACTTTAGGGATGGAATTCATAAATTGGAATCTCGTTGTTACAAATGTATTTATATTCAGGGAAACTACAACGTATTATTCTTACTTTAGGGATGGAATTCATAAATTGGAATCTCGTTGGTACAAATGTATTTATATTCAGGGAGATTGCAATGAATAATAAAGTGTATTTAAAACTATAAAATTGTGTTTTTCTTATTGAACCGCAAAACTTATAGAACAAAGTAGTAGATAGGTTTCTTTTAATGGATTAGGCTGACAAACGAGCAAGCGGCTCAACTGAACCTAGTAGATATCAGGACTAAGACCGTAAGCAAACGGTAAATCATATGATGTATCTCGTATTTAACTAAAGATTGTGTATGAATCATTTAATTATTGCTTAATATTTTTGTAGTAACACAAGGCATTGTTTGTTTCAGGTGCGGTGTACACACCTTCAAAATGTATTTTACATTGGTAATTATTTTAAGCGAAACGTAAGCTTATTCGTACTAATAGCCGTCCTTGTGTCCTAAGTTTTCCTATAATTCACAAAATTAAAGACCTTGGCATATCATCAATGTAAGAACTAAAGAAAGCCTTGCTACGTAGATCGGATCTAAAATGAATGATTTTTAAAACGCCAGTAGCCCCTGAATAACAATGCCAGTGGGACATTTAACAACTTCAGTCCGTCCCGTGACCAAAAACACTCTAAAATATTTGAAACGATTGGAACTTAAAATTACACAGATATATTACAGACATAAGGTGCGTTTAGTTAATGCAGTTGATGGCAAGGTTTCGTTATTGGATTCCCAACGTAACGCGCACCTTATTGTTGAGTAACGGCTTTCAAATGCGTTTGTCATACGATCTGTTAGGACGGCTCTCCTGCGGGACTTTTTAAAAAAGAACACCAAATGTCCTGAAAAATATAATTAAATTAAATGATTGTGGTAAATATTGGTGATAAACCGCTTGCGCTGTCAAATCTGTAAGCAGAATAACCGATTTTACATTGGCATTTAAGGCCAGTCCCTGTTAACGTCGGCACCCGCCGTTTAGTGCTTTTGAATTGAAAATTTTATGATGATACTAGAAAGTGGACTCTTGCATACAGACGTAATACCATCTTAAAACTGTTTTCATTTTAAATTTCCCTGAAAGGAAGTTATCGAAATGATTTTAGCATAAGTGACAGTTTTAAATGTCCCAATGCTGGTGCACAGACCTACAGAGGGTAGAAGGTCGCAAACCCTCAGTGTATACTGTTGGTCTTCACATATCTAACAAATGTTTTTTTTATTATTGTTTCTCAGATATGCAGTTTTTCTCACGATGTTTTGTTTCACCGTTAAGCACGTGGCATATCAGCAGTTAGATCGTTAATTACAAATTTATAAACTCATTGGTTCAGGTCCCGGTACCAAGAGATGAACTGAAATTGTTGGAGAATATTGAATTCAAAGCGAGCGCCTAGACACTTACCACGGCTTTCATATATAGCTAATAGTGTGGTATAAGTGAAGGGTGTGTGAAATGTCCATAAAAAAAAAAAATAAGTGAAGGGACAATCTGCTGTACTATAAGCTAAGTTTCCAATCGTCGTTAGTTGCGCATAGGGTGACAGCAAGCCAAACTTTTGAATGTGGGTCAAACACTCTGAACGGAGTACTTTGTCGGAAGGATCCTAATCCTCAGAGAAGCAAACACCAGTCTATACTAAACTAGCTTGTTTGCCTGAGGACTATAACTAAAGCCCGTGAATTAGGGACAAGTAGTTCAAATATGAACTAGCTAAATATACTGCGGTGCGAATATGTTGTTACTAAATTAAAAAAGAAACTTCTTGTATTCAAATTCATCGTAGTCAGTAAAAGACAAAAATAACTGACGAAATTAGAATAAGAATTTCGTGAAGCACTTTTTGTATTATTGATGTTTAAAAATTGATTAGAGAGATAGATAGATATTTCCAACATTTCACAATTTAGTCCCCATAATACTAAAGAAACATTTGATATTTTAACGCAACACTTACCTAAAACTTTAGGTATTTTTTAAAGATCTTTATTTAACTATCATATGTCCACATTCCATGTTTTTAAATGCCTCTGCCAAATAATATTTATCAGGGTTTGTATACAGTAATAAAAATAAATCAATATTTGAAAACTAAGTTCAATTTTCTTTCTCGGCCTTAGACGAGAACCTGAGACGTTTAACAACAAAGTTTGAAATATAATAAAACAGTAGTATATAATCCGCTAAATATTGTGACGTATTTTCGCGTATACGGCACATCTGTTGTATATTGTCACAAGAAAAACATCGACGGCAAAGTCATTTTGTGTGCGCTAAAGCTCGAGTTTTATAAGAGGGTATTACTTGCAGGCTGTGGGCGTAATCCGCTGTTATACAATGGGGAACAAATGACAACGTCACGATACATAGGCAAAATGATACCAGCCATTATCTGTTCCAATATTAAAAGAAGTAAAATTTGTTTTTTGTTTCTATGATGAACACGATTCTAGATTTATTTCACCGCTGCGAAACTTAGCTTTTCTCGGAAAGCATAAAGTTATCATTTGCTTAATAAACAAAATATATTTATTTACTTGTTACACTTACACAGAACTAATTACGCATCGCACATATTTATGACTGGTTCGTTGGTGTATATACTTAGGAGCACTGTCCACAGTGCTCCTGACTGCAAAACCAAAGGTCGTGGGTTCGATTCTCACCCAGGACAAAATATTTGTGCGATGAGCATAGGTATTTGTTCTGCGTCTGGGTGTTAATTATCTATACAAGTATATATTTAAAGTATATAAGTATGTATATCAGTTGTTGGATTACCATAGTACAGGCTCTGCCTAGTTTAGAATCAGCTGGCAATGTGTGGAATGTCCCATAATATTATTATTATTATTAACTGTCCCGTTTGGGGATCGGATGCACAACACCTAAGTGCAAGTGGGTAAATAGATGTCCGCTCAACCATTTCGCCATGCGTGCTTTTAAAGTTAATAAACGAATCGTCCTTTAATATTATGTGTAATAAAATACGCTTAAAATTACTGATTTACTGTAGAATTACTCACAATACAGTGGTAATTGCCGATTGGGAATGTAGTTAATTAACACAATACCATTGCTTTAAAAATATGTTAAGATGCCTTCTAGTGCTTACTTAAAAAAAATACATCAAAATGTTTAGCGGATTATATACTACTGTTTTATTATATTTCAAACTTTTTTGTTGAACGTTCCAGGTTCTCACCTAAGGGCGAGAAAGAAAATTGAACGTTACTTAGTTTTTCGTATCACCGTTTTCGCAAAAGCTAAAGTGCATATGTTATTAACGACATGTCTTGTTTCCAGATTTAAAAAAAAATATAATTTTAAAGACAAGTATTCGAGATTACTAAAACAATATTCATATAATTTTTTTAGTGTTAATCAGATTATGTTAAATACCATATTATGAGGGTCGTTTCACGTGTTTAAAAATACAAACGTTCAGTAACCCGGCAATTCATAACGAGGTCATTCATTATTCGAGAGCGGAAGAACAAAATAATTGCGAAGCTACAAGAGCCCGATCGATACCCGCTTCAATGTTGCATATATCACATGCCTGCGGATTATTGGCAGAATTCCAGAGCGGTCCGCATCCGACCCGAATTCGCGTGTGGCTTTGTAATTACCAAATGCGGACTTGTTGTACACAACTGGTCCGGTAATACGATAAAAAGTGAAGTAAGAGTAAATGTAACACCTACCGTCCTTACCACCTGGATAGTTGGTGTTCCCAGTGGCGCTAATACCACTTAAGCCCAAAAGACCGGCTTGCCCTACTAAGGAGCAAAATTGATCGCCCGCAATGCTCAAATTTAAAAATAAATTATTCGGGAATTATGTGCTAACTAAGATTTATAAAATTTACCCTTTAGTAGGGCAAGCCGGGCTTTTGGGCTTGTATGGTAGTATCGCCACTGGGTGTTACAGCACCAGAACTATCTGCCACGCACTACAAAATTGTGGGAACGATATGACTTAGGGTCCTTAAAGAAGAGAGCTTATAACCACTTTGAAGGCCGGCGACGCATTTGCAGGTCCTTTGATGTTGCGAAATTACATGGATGGCGGAGATTGCGTGAGCCAATTGCCCGTTTGCCTCCTAATCCATAAAAACAAGCCGTAGGGCTCTTGTTGAGCCCGCGTGGGATGGTACCAATGATTTACTAGTTATTCTACAGCCAAGCAGTAATGTAAGCAGTACTGTTCTCCGGTTTGAAGGACAATGTTACCGGCGTAACTACTAACACCTAAACTTTCTAGGTGATGAGCGCCGTGCAGGGCCAAGTAGTTTATGTGTGGCAATAGAATTTTTATGGGCATTTTGATTGCCTCCATTTTACAAATCGAAGTTCGTGGTTTCGAATCTTCTTAGTTTAATTATTCTTAGTTGGATTAGCGCATTACGGGCTGATCACCCAGTTGCCTGAAAGTAAGATGATCCGTGCGTAGGACGGGCATGTAAAAAGTCGGTGCGAGCTTCTTGTCGACGCCTTCTAGGTCGGTTAAATGCCGCCTCTGCGCCCGATCTCTTTCTGGTCATGTCGCTTGTCCGTCCATTAAGGGTATGAGAGTGAAAGGAAGAGTGAGTGCACCTGGGTCTGCGCAAACGCTTGTGCACTATAATATATCCTGCTGATCTCTTGCAGATCGGGCGCCGTGGCCGGTATCGGTCGGGAGGACATTATTATTATTATATGCAGGCGTGTCGTTGACTGATGTCTGATCAGGTGCACGACTTGCTCCGAACATATCATCGAGCACCACCAAGGTGATTTTCTAATAGTGATTTTGAAATTTTCCCTCACTAATTATTTGCCTTCAAAAACATTTAAAAAATTTAACATTTTCACTTGAGATTATTACTTTTTTTCGTAAATTTGTGAATACCTTAATAGCCTATAATCTAAAATTTTATTATTGTATTTACGCCGATACTAGGCATTGTCTTATTAATATTTAAAACTGTACTATACTGCTATTTTAAGCCTTAATAAGCCTCAATTGATGTACATTCGTCTCTGGCACTATTATATGTAGAGACTAATTACTGGGATGTTGAAATCAATTTGCACTAACCCTAAGAGAGCAATGTAGAGCAATTACCATGACTTGTTCATGAAATGCTTCTTGATGATCTCATGACCTAATAAGCGCGGTGAGTGGCTTTTGACGTCCGAAATAGAGTCCCATCCGGGAAAACTTTTGAACCGACACCCTAAACTCATGAGTCCAAGAATTTAGGGAGAGATTTGGGGGATGCTTCTAAGGATCGAAGCTATTTTGTGATCCTAGTGTAGAAGTTCAGGACAAACAGACAATATATATATAATATATTTTACTGCCGAAGAATATACGGCCTGACTGCATTTTATTCCTACAGGTCCTTTAGTATAGATTAGTTTAAAAACCTAGATTTAGACCTTATTACCTTGGGAGGTTCAGAATCTATCGTACTCATCGTGATTAATGTCAATATTGTATTACTTCTATTATTCACATAATAGAAGTAATACGACACAAGTAATGTACTGTACATTATTATTATCACAACAAAAATTGGTAATCACAAGTTCTACGCATATGATATTATAGGCACAGCAAAATTTTTGAACATTAGTCTATCATTATATGATAAAATTATTAATTGCATTATTGTCTACAATATTTTTATAAATCACAAGCCAGATTGCAATAATTATTTTTTGATTGCTATAGTATTTTTATATAAGTTTTATATTAATTATATATATAACAAATGTTTCACCGAAATCGCACAGCGCTATAGGTTAATTATAAAGATTTAATTAAAACGACAGTGTGTTCTATTGTTAGATAATGTCGATCGCTGTTGAAACTCGAAACTATGTCGATTACAAATATAGTAAAATTTAATTACTTTAGAGGCCTACTTTGAGTTAAAGCTCGGGGCAGTTGGTATTTGTTGTTTATAGCGATATGCCGTTAGCGAAGGCGTGTTTAAACGCATAATATTCGACACTGACACAGACATTATCTCCTGCCACTAATTCCATAAGCTTCGACGTTGGTCCGACATTAATTAAATAACCCTGTTATCGCACATTCCAGCTCGGCGCTCTAGTTAGTTCGACCTGTGTATAGTTAACTTTATGGCAGTTAATATTAAGTTTATACACAGTATTTTACACATGCATTTTAACCCTTATTGGTCCTGAAGTGTTACCAGTTTTTTTTCTCACCAGGTCACGCTATTTTAATACGAAGCAAAAACAAATTCACAGATAGGACACTGTACTACACTTAATGCGATACAAGTAAATATATCAATAATGATAGTAGTAAAAATACTAAAAAGTTTACTGCCGTCATATACTCTGCATTAGATCCAGTAAGTAAAACTGCAATGCCGCTTATACGGCGGCATTGGTCTGTTAAGGGTTAAGCAATTTTCAAAGAAGTCTAGTAAGTAGCAAATAATAATATAATGCTTCGATAGTCCTTTTTTATTTAAAAGGTGAACAAGGGAGCCGTCTTGCTATTTGTAATATGGCGTTGGCTAATGCTTTGAAATTCATAACTACTAAAACTTCTCAACGTCGATCTTTATTATAAAAGTGAGCAAATCAATTTGATGACGTCTTTTTTTGTTGAGATATGACTTATTCGATGCAGCATATCCACAACTATATTCTTCTAGTAAAAATTTAAATCCGACAATGCGTTTATTGTTAAGTTTTATGCAATAATGACATGAATACGCTATATCCAAAGAAAACGAACTTTCTCTCTCTCTTCTCCTGCCCTTATCCCACTAGGTGGGGTCGGAACAACATGTATTTTTCTTCCATACTCCTCTATCAGCCTTCATCTCCCCAACGAAAACGAACAAAAAACTAAAAAACAAACTGTGGTGATGTTGCAATCAACTGTTTATCGTAGTTCGATTTATCATCGCATAAGAAGTTGGTCGTTTTTAAAAAGATGTTGCGTTTAAATCGAGACGTGAAACGCCTTTGCTGAGTAAACATCACAAGAATCGTGTTTTGTAGTCGGTATCTACGTTCCGCCACACAAGTACTGAGTTTATAACCAACGGCCCATTGCGAAGTGTAGTGTCGGTCGAGCGCGCATTCAACGTTAGGTGAGCGCTGGGTGCTAAGGTCGCGTTAATTCACGCCGTTACGTTCTATATGGCGAAATACTCGATGCCGTTAGGACGTTGGTCCATCGAGCTCATAGCGATGCTATGCTATGGAGACCCAGTGGTATTTACGCCGCGGAAGGCAATGACTTTGTGTTGTTGTTTCTTAGTTAGGGCATTACGGGCTGATCACTCGATTGCCTGAAAAGTAAAATGATTCATGCGTCGAATGGGTATGTAAAAAGTCGGTCCCGGCTTCTTGTCGACGCCATCTAGCGGTGGCTTGGAGAAGTCGTTATTAAGAGGTCGGTT
>DWHO01000568.1:0-19236 GCA_018247575.1 Eurytides lysithous rurik
TACTAATAATATATTATAACATAAAACTGTTTATTCGTTAATTAATAATAATAAATATAATACATACTATAATAGACTCATGTCCTCTTTGGCGATGCCATTGTTATTTATTACACGATAGGGACGTTTAACTTCTGACGACGCGAGCGTCCATCACAGCTGAAAAACAATTATGCCATCATAATTTATAGAAACAATTAAATCTATCATGCAGTTTTATCTAATAATAAAACAAAAAAACCACGCCCCACGAATTTTGTAACGTATCACAAGAACATTGCGAGAATTTTAACCGGGATAATGTGGTAATAAAAGTAATGCAATTAACTCGGCACGTATTAAATCGTGAGTGGAGACATGAACGGAGCGGGTGCGGCGTAACTAGGTTACCCATTTCTCGTAACTACAATGATAGCGTGTAGCGAAAACAGAATGACAAGTCTACCTTCGTAGTCATGGATGTTAAGCCTTTTTAGTTACGATGAAGGCGCCCCTTAGCTAGTGGAAGCTCATCATAATTCTGTCCCTTTTCCTCTTACGTGTATTACATTACTGCGAAAGGGACGGAATCTTATTCCAAGTATTTGACTGAGTCGCACGGGAAAGCTTTAATTGCATAGTTCTGCGTTGCACTTTGTAACGTCGGATTAAGCACATTTACTTATTTCAAAACAGAAAGCTTTTATATTCGAATATTGCTGTATAAGTATTTCTAAAGAACCCACGCAGTTTTACCGGATACATATATTTTTCATTCGCCATTTTTGTATACGGACATCCTACACCGTGCTCAAATTTGCATATGGTAAGATTATTGAATCGCCAGTCCCACGCAGTTGTTGCAGTAAGTTTAACAAAATAATCGATAAATTAAGGTGTTTACGACCGTAATACTCGCCTTGGTAATGTCTCTAAACATTTCTTATAAATTAGAGAACTTCAACTACCTCTTATTCCGAAGATAAGAAGCTTATACGCTTACTTATAAAAGCGGTTCTATACTCATACAAACCTTTACTAGTAGCTTTGTTTGCTTCAATTTTGTTTTCAAATCATATTTTCCGTTTTTTATTGTTATCTGGGTTAAACATCCTATCCACACCATAAGCTATATCTGTACCCAAAACCTGTGAGGAATAAGACAAATTAACAAACACATTTCCAAATGCATAATATAGTTTTACAGTGGTAGAGCCAGAGCTCTTCCCGCTGCTGAATGGGCTGGCTCAAACCGGATAAGTACCACGACCTCACAGAAAATCTGCGTAAAGTGGAAGTGTTTTTGGTTTCGCGTTTGGTCCGGTGAGTGAGGTGGCTGGTGGCCCATCCCCCTCCCAGCACTTCTTCCCTATCTCACTATCCTCCTTACCTCTTCCGCTTCCTCTCACCTCCCCCTTCTTCTTCCTTCCTCTTCCAACTCCCCCCCTCCCCATTAAAAGCTGGCAACGCATTTGTAAGTTCTGTAATGTCCATGGGCGGCGGTAATCACTTTCCAACAGTGAGCCGCTTGTTCGTTTGTTAGTCTAATTGATAAACAAAATATACTGATAAACATTCGAATCATATATGCATAATAATTGATATCTTGGCTTAGCTACTTTAATTTTATTCAAATGTTATTTACCTATTGTAATGGTATTTTTTACTTTTATAAAACGTTAATTGTTTGAAGCTGTTAAGTAATAAATTTCCTCAGCAAAATTATGCATATATAGAAATCGTGTTTTAACAGTTGCTTGTTATTTGCTCATCAAACAGTCGATATTCTGTCGGACAAAGATATGAGGTGGCATGAAACGTTTGACAACGGTAAGGAGTCAATAAGTTGAGCGTTGAGTAAGTCGCGTAATATTTTCGACGTCAACATAACGAAAACGAGCATATATAACTGTGATATGTTAACATAGACATTGTCAATGGTAATAAAACACTAACAATGTAAAGCTAGGGATACAAGACGCCAACCTTGAGGACACTTGTCCGTTATACCACAAAAGCATATTTCTAGTACGACATATTTTCCTCACGGCTCGCGTTCAGAATATGTAAAAACGTCCCCGCAAGTAGGTTACTCAGGCTCCGTGCTTTATTGTGTTTACGTGCCACAGATATGAGATACGGAGATACACAAGCCAGGTCAAGGTGCCAGGCAGCTTTCGTACCACGGCTATATATGGATCCGGCATATTTTAGCTACTGTTTAACTCGGCGACACCACAAATCATTCGCGCAGTCACGACTTGTCCCATTTACACGCCTCGGAGCCAAAATTTCCACTGAGCGTCGTCTAGAACGAGAATCGGTTGCGGTTAATTGCTTAATCCGCGCTCTCGTGTCCTTGCGTCCCGGAATGAGCTACGAACAATGGACGCGGCACACGCGGAAGAGCGTTAAAAGCGCGTCGTAAAACGAGCTCAGTTCGAATTTTACGGCCCGCCTCCAATTGGGGCCTGTAAAAATCGTTTTATTGGACTCGCATCCGCGGGCAGCTCTAATTAAAAAACCCGATGCGCTGACTTGCGAAACCGCGTCCAAGCTGCTTGTATTACGAAATCCAAACGTGCCCTTTGTGCTTTGTGTGCTTTTTAATGACAGTACCATGGCACTGTTTTAAAGGTTATTTTCATTTAAATTAAAATTTTATATTCAATTTTACATTCGTGGTTAAGCCGTGCGGCATTATTTTAATTTTACTTCTGTTCTTTTAGCAGTATTCGTAAAAGTCAATTGACCTTGAATAAGTCTGGAGAAATATTTATGATCTTGCGCTTTACCTCGATAGCTACTTCACAAACAGAAACCCATCATGTTAAATGTTTGTAATGCAAATGTAACTTTAAAGTGAAGTAGAAATCCATGTGCTAGATAAAGTAAATCGTCTGCTGTTTTGTCTCTTTCTCGTGAAAAAATGCAGTAAGTGGTACGAGCACACGCTAAATGAGTGGGTGAATATGCGCTTTCAACTCTAAAACCTTGGTTCAGACTTCAATGAAACTCGAACGAGCAATTGAACGAAGTTTTCATTTATTTACAATAAGAACGATCTTTGAGACAGTCGACAGTTTTAATACCGTTTCGATATTGTAAAAAGTATCAGTGATTAGTTGATTAAAGTTCTTTTAAATAGCGCCCAATTCTTGTCCCTTTCCGACAAAGTCAATTGTCTTACGTACGCTACGTTTATTTACGGTTCGAGCGTCTTCAAAACTATTAACTCATGAACGAATGAAATGATGTTCTTCATGAACTTATGTCATTATATGTGTTTCGTACATTAAACGATACTTTCTTGTTTATTTATATAATAACAACTGATTTTTTTGTTTCAGAAGTAACCAAACCCCACAAACGTTACCTTCCCGTGAAGACTTCCGATCGACGCGACCATAAAGTGCCATTCGGAACCCAGTTTACCATACAGTGATATTTAGCTATACCTAGTGCTAGTTTAGTGCATCGTGATATAGACATAGGTGAGGTGCTATAGTTTAAGTGTTCAAAGGTTAAAAGAAAGAAGCGAAGCTGGCTCCATACAAGGACATTGTGAATTCGTCGAGCATGAGCTCTGCTGTGCCGACAATAAAGTGTGAAGACTCTCCATCGCCTACTGCGCCAGTAGGTACAGAAGGAGAAGGGGGTGCCTTCAAGATGAGCATTAATGTGAACCTTAGTACTGCCATGATGAACCTCTTGGCAGCAGACAACGCGGGTCCCGCCCTCCGCACTCCGGAGATCGTCAACGACGTCATTACGATGACGAATCCCCTGGACCAGTACAACAGTTTCAACGAGAAAAGTTCCAATTTCAAGGTGAGGATTTTTGATATATACACCATAAAAGATGGCTAAGACAATGGCTTAAACAGCCTTTTAAGTACTTGGTAGAATTATCTTTAAACTCTGGTCAGTATATGCGCAAGGAATGTAGAGTTACCAAGTTACTTTTTTATTATTTTAGCACTTTATAGCACTATATGTAAACTATATAGTCAACGTACATACACCCAAGAAATGAAGAAGGATTTTTAAATATAATTCACGTACTCTAAAAACTCACGCTCTCTGGTAAAATCATTTTCTCGCTTCTCGTAAAACAAGTGTGCAAATATCTTTTTCTTTTAATTATTTATCACGGTTTGTAGTCTATTAGTGAATTCATATCTTTTCAAGATAAGAGCCTAGACAGATAGGAGGGTACATATAAAAAAAATGTACAAAATGTATAGATGGAGTAAAGAATGATACAGAGCTAATGATAATGGCGGCAGCAGTGTTAGTTTTAAAGAGGGATCTACACTAAGATGGTAGTCACGGTCTGCTACTTTTGTTTATTATTATGGTCTACAATCAACAGTGGCTGCATTTATATTATCTGCCTAGCTTGCGGTCGAATCCTATTCCAGGCATGAAATTTGATTGACATTGTACAATGTGAACAAGATTAGACTGAGATGGGGATTAACCGTGATTGTCGTTATTATAAGGATCACTCCCGGGTTACTAGACTCTGCGAATGTTAAGCTATTTCATCACCATGCCGGTTAGGGCCCAAAAACGCCTTTTGAATATGACCTTAATTGAACTAGTTCTGTTAAGTAACGGCCTAGTCTTTGCCTTTTTCTAATCTTATTTGTATAGACAGATTGCATTGAATTTAAGTGTCTTTTTCGAGGTATGTTAATATAAAATATATATATACACTTTTAGTTCCTTCTAGAAAATAAATTGAAGTAAACCCGTATTAAAAATCAATGAAATGGTTGTAAGTGATGTTAGTTCAACTACGTGGAAAAAGTTAAACGCATTCAGCGTCGTTAAGCTGCGTTTTCAGCTTTCTCTCACACACACATTTAAACTGAAAAATGGTAGATAATTCTCTTTTTAAATAGATTTTTATGAATATTAAGTATTACAACCGTTTATATATAAAAAAATATCAATATAAGTATACGCACTCACATATTTTATTATATATATTTTTTAAGTTGTCGACACAGAATTGACCCTACATATGTTGCCTAAAGCAGATTTTTCCATTGTATTAAATACAATTCTGTACATAAAAAGTCAAAGAAAACAAACATTAATTTTAAGTAACTCCACAACTAGTTCCATTGCGAGTCGTATATAATTTCATCCATTAGTTATAATGCGGTTAAAATTATTCAATGACCTACTAACCTCTTTTCTGTAATATGGAGCTTTAAGACATTTATTTTTTTAATATACTTCACAGTTATACATTTCTATTGTTATTATTTAAAGTATATTATTAGATGGGTTTCTTGTAAGTTTTAATGTCTCATAGCAATGTCTTGACCGAATAGAAATCAAAAGAAATAAATATTTTATTTTGTCAAGTTAATAGCGCATAAAGGTATTGCTCTATCATAGGATAGGCTTTAAACGCTTGTTATATAGAAATATTTTCTTATTTTTCTCAATAAAGGATCAGAAGTAGGTCCAAAGGGATAAATTTAAAGTGCTGTACCGTTGCATCCACTGTATAGATAATAAAATGAAATTCAAAAAACTTAAATATTTGAAACAAACAGTAGGTAATTTATTCTTTAAAATAGATAATATCTGTAAAATTACTAGCGATCGGTTAGTGGTCGAAATCGACCAAGGAGGCTTTCTTGAGAGTCCTCTTAGTAATAGAATAATATTCTTTCTTGACTATAACGATTATGATTTGACAAATTAAATGTTAGACATTAGTAGTATAAACGTAAACAATGAACAAATTAGCTTATCTAATTTAATATATATTTTATGATTAACATAATGTGCACAAAACTATAACTCTGCCATATTTCATTCTCCTCCGCAAACGGAATAGGCTTTAAAAGGTGTCCAAAGTTTTCTTTTCACGTATAAATATATAGATTACATTAGCATAATACTTGGGTAAAGTTCAAAAACATTGACATCTTAAGGGATTGTATTATTATGTTCTATTGTGTTTGGCCTCTCGGGCAATGCAGCCGCTTAGCGTAAAAATTGAAATATTGGCAATATTTCAATTTTGTTCCTATGTTCACGTAAAAACATATGACCTACATCATAAATATTAAGTAACTGACGCTTTGTAACAGCATCGAATCAGGTGCCTTAAATTTGTCGTTAACAAAAATGTAATCGAAAAGGCATCAAGACGTTGTCATTTTAGTTTCTGTGAATTTGATTTTATTCAGACGTTGTGATAAAATGCTATTCGCAATGCTGAAAGCGTCTACTATTACGGACGATATATCGCGCACTATTTTGTACACGGATATGTTTATACGGAGAATGTAGAGCGTGAAATGACAATAGAACAATAGTATAATAACTCGTACGCCGCGTTAATGGCAAATTAGTGTAAGCGTTTTTCATTTGTTCTATAAATGAATGATCTGACGTTGAATACTAATCGGGAACGAATATGAATGAAACGGTGGCCTAGTATTTCCACTATCATTGATTCTATCGTTGACCTTGATGCCGTGTTAGCAGCTGTTATTTCATCACCGTCTCTATATTTGACTCGACGGACCATCCGGACACCGGTTAAAATGATTACCCCGCAGGCCGCTGTTGCGCCGTGTAGTAGGTTCAATAAGATTTGTTGATCATATATTTAGAAAATAAAATAAAATGTACTTTATATCCGTGATTGCAAATTTGTAACAACGGAGGATTTGTCACGGAGGAAAACAACAATTTTAAACACAACAACAATTTTACACAACAATGTAGCAAAGAACAAAAGCAATAATAAATTTTTCGTTGAAAAATTATTCTACTACTTCTATTGAGATTTATAAAGAATATCACGTCTGGAACAATATTAATCTGACTAAAGAATTGTCGTAAACATATTGTGTGCTACCATGAAAATAGACAATGTCAATAATGTCTAATCAAACAAGAGATAAAGGTCGTTTAAATTTTAATATTTCCAAAGTCAAGCTTAGTAAACTATTAAAAGTATTTATGACAAATATTATCAATATATTTACTTTGGATGTATCTCGCATAGAATATTTTTGCTTTTCTATATATATATTACTATTCTTACTTTTAATTTAAAATAAAATGTGTTAATTATTATAATAACATGTAATTATTATGTGACATATTTACAAATATTTTACGGTGGTAGAGCCACGCAGCTATTCCCGCTGCTGAATGGGCTGACTTGAACAGAATAAGTACAACGACAACACAGAAAATCAGCGTAAAGTGGAAGTATTTTTGCTTCCACGTTTCGTCCGGTGAGGTGGCCGGTGGCCCATCCCCCTACCTTCCCTTCCTCCCTCTTTCACTCCCCTCCCTGCCTGTTCCTCCATCCCCGAGGGAGCAAGTCTCCCCTGTCGTTACCTCTCACTCCTCCTCCCTTCCCCTTTTAAAAATTCTCCTTTAAAGGCTGGCAACGCATTTGCTAGTTCTTTAATGCTGCAAATGTCCATGGGCGGCGGAGATCACTTACCATCAGGTGAGCCGCTGACTCGTTTGTCAGCCTAATCCATAGAAAAAAATTGATAGTAAAATAAATAAGGCCGACGGAGGTATTACCACTAACGATTTTGTTCAGTCTACTAGTGTAGACCTAGTTCCGTGTGATGTTCGATATTCCTAAATTAAAATTAAAATAAGCTCTATAAACGTGT
Organism: Eurytides lysithous rurik; assembly: GCA_018247575.1. Lineage (NCBI taxonomy): Eukaryota > Metazoa > Arthropoda > Insecta > Lepidoptera > Papilionidae > Eurytides > Eurytides lysithous. The sequence continues at coordinate 7,656 of DWHO01000568.1, forward strand.
TACTCTTTTATAAACTCTAACAATTTATATTGTTTGACATGAAATCATTAATAATTTAAAAACATTTAGCATCCAAATGCTTTACAATAAATATGCGCTTAAATATTTATCTCATGTAAACGTAGTTTTTTCTTAATTGCAACTCCGATTAGTAAAGCACTACGCTTTCGGACATCTGCCAATGTGCGAGGAAACGGCGTGGCAAACCGTGGCACATTAAACATTTCAAATTTATTGCTTCGAAGAAGATGTCGTTAAACACCAAGCATAACGTGAACAATATTTTCATTTTTTATTTAAGGTCAAAAATAACTTCTGCGTGTAAATTTGTTCCACATGTATGAACTTTTTAACACAAAAGTTTGTTATGGCCTAGTGTTTCTCGAGTTCAATCCATCTCATCCAAAATACGAAGTAAAAATTAAAAACAACTGTTTCAATTGGAAATTAAATATAACATCTCAAATTTTCTAATCTAACATTTTTTTCCCGTATTCTTAGCCGGTGGTAGCTTGCCCACAGACTGAAATGTAAAAATGACGATAGGGAAATGATTGCAAAGGATTGATTGGTAACCGCCAAAAACTTTAGGACTGATAAGCCTGCTGGGGTATAACAATGTTACATTATATTATGTCAATCGTTAGAGCATGCAAGTGCGGCTCCGGCTCCGTTTGGACGAGCACTAACTCGTTTCTCGCTTCGTTTAATGTTGCAGGGAGGAAGCGGAAATGACTCCAACTCCTCGATGTCCAACGGCTCGTCGGCAACCTCGCCAGCCTCTGGTACACCGCCCAGCATACAAAAGGTAACTACGCTAAACTTTCATTCGGTTCAAACCCTTATTTTTAGAGAAAAAAGGGTTGTCGGTACATCTTTCATAACAGCTATTAAGGTATGAATAGGCCATCTCGTCCATGGAAAACATACGGCTGCATAAAAGACCAGTACAAAGTAAGAGCAAGAGTGAGATGTAACTGAAGAAACCCTAAATCGCCATGCATTTCCTAATTATAGTAATTGCCTACTTTATATAGTATAAGTTCTAGTCACACGGAAGAATTTTTTGCATGTTACGTCCCATAGCAGTGTTTATGCTGTAACGTTGATGGGTTTAAATAACCAAGGCTTATCTTAATAAAGGTAGTCAAAGTAACACGACGAGACCACGTACAGTATTCATTAATCATCCAGTGATCCTTTATTTGGTCGACATCTTTCTTAAAAACTCGGTTTCTTCAGGCTTATAGAAACTTTTAACTTTGTTTTACCGCCTAGGGTACGACGCGTTATTCTGGTATAAGGCGTTTATGGACAAGCATTACTACATTCTAGTTCAAAATATAGAATTAACAGAGACTCTTCGAGGTTTAGATTTATCTTATTTCATCTTATATCTCTGGGTGAGTAGCAAAGAGCCAAGAATAGTTGAATTGCTATACAACTATATCTAATTACTACATTATTTGAAAACGCTCAGCGGAAGTAGGTATACTGTTATTGGCTTGTGTTTCTTATTGGTAATGTATTTGTTATTGGTAAGTGCCTGACTTGATCATCTCGTGTCATATACTGTTACACTTAGCACATCAGGCGCCTGACTTGTTAATCTTATTCTCTCTTTGTTGGTCTCATTAAAAATGTATAGGTTAAGGTTTAAGCAAATTAAAGCTTGTGATCTGATAATAACAAATGCCATACACAAGATGTAATAAAGCTAATACTCGCCATACACTCCGTACATTGTATATATATATATATACAATGTACGGAGTGTTATACCGTACGTTGTTATATATATATATATATATATATAGTGGTACAATACCCCACATCATACTTGGTGTTGTGGGTGTTCATGCTCATCATCGGTCCTCACTCACCATCATGATCCATGGTTACAAAGTTAGTTTTCAACTCTTTCCACATAAAAAAAAAATCATAAAAAGGCCAAGTGGTTTTTATCTACTACATTCCATATACATGCTTATAATTTCTCTGAGTTCAAATTGTCCTATCGCTTTCTTAAATTTTATTAGCATGCTCATAACAAAAGCTGTTATTTATTGCCAATCGTAAACTGCGTTCGCATTAAGCAAACATGTCACATCCTGCATCTGTTTCTATTTTAACATTTCTTTACTACACACGAGGCAAATAAATGTTTTATTCATAATAAAGATACTTATCGGAACATCTGCTATGTTTAGATTCCGGGAATGATCAAGGGCTTGTATAGTTTCAGAAAGTTTGGGACTATAAAATATATTTAATTTATTCTATAATCCCAAATTTATCATGTCAGGTGTCTACTTAAGTATATATAAAAGACGTTTTAATTATAAATATTGATTTTAATTATAATAATTTGAAACATTAATAACAGTTATAATGGATATTAGGTTATTTGAAGGATGAAACCAAAACAAATAAAAATATTCTTTGTTAGCAAATGATTTTACAAAGGCGATAAATTTTTGTGCCAAGAAGTCAAAAACCTTTTCTGAATATATTTGAACCTAAATTTTAGCTAAATTTTTAATACTTTTAATATGAAATAGCTTTAAAAAGATACTTCTAGAGAAAATAAAAAAGTATATGTATATTTCATATAATGAATAATGAACATTTGGTAACCTTAATAGTATTTGCACAGTCCCTTCTAATAATCAAAACAATGGGAAATAAATTACATGATCAATGTGTCTAAACAATCCGGCTACTGTTTCTATTGGACTTTGTAATGGAATAAATTCTATTATGAACTTCGAGCCTTTTTGCCACCAGGCGGGACAATGGGCGGACGTCAAATGTGAGAAAGACTAACACTTCTTCGCTAATATCACAATCACAATTGTATATAAATTGCTCGCCCGTACCTGCCTTCCTATTCCCGCGATTTGTATAATCGAACACACATAAGTACATGCGCACGTGACCTTGTTAAAATCATCCGATCAAGGTGTTGGCCGTGAATCACTGTGGTGTAAAAAATCTTAAATCACGATATCGTGGACTCAATGTAATGCCTACAATGAGGAATAAGTATGCTCACCTATTCACCTATTGACGTTCAATTTTAATAAATAAACAAGTCAGAGAATTACACAGAGAGATGTTGTTATTTAATACTTAGAATAATATTACGTTATCGAGTGAAAATAGCATGATTTTTTTTAATAATCTGTATGTGTAATACTTCAAATTTAATGTACATGTCATGACTTTTGGCTGCTTTTATAAATTTCGACCAGTGGAAGACTGTATTTTGTGTATATTTTGAACTAACAATAAAAAGCTTAAATCTCTGTATGGGGCTCACACTGCACTCATCTCCTATAGAGAAGAGATGGTCTATTTCAAAGCTTTGTAGTATGTCTGAAAACATTGGTATTCAAACCGTAAAGCAGTAATTCTTGTTATTACTGTTTTTCTTACCAGATGGCGTCCGCAAGGGTACCACATAAAGATGTGTATAAATATTTAGATATTGAATATATAATATACATATTTAGATCATATAAGTTTTGAATGCGTTTATAAACTTAATATGAATAAAAAACTCATTACTGTCTCAGATTAAAAATCTATGTTAAGACTTTTTTGTTGTATATCGACGCTATTTTTTTTTTCTAATTAAATTTTAGTAACTATTGGTTTAGTTACTAACTGCTTATACCGAGTTCCATATTAGACCCATTTTACTACCTCAGTAGATATAAAAAATTAAAGACCTGCCGTACACTTTTCGCACTGCAGTAGAAAGCGGACATTTTAGAATTCTCTTTCTTTCTTACGTAAATACGGAAAACCAAGAACTTACCCAATAACCAATGAGGCACGCGAGCCACTCATTAAAAACCTATATACAAAGCTTCTCGAATTTACCATTAGCTTGTACCCATTTGAACTTGCCACGAGGGAGGCGAACATAATATTAATTGGACCAATTTTATATAGAATACAAACGGTATTTTCCATGGTGATTCATTATCCCATAAACTAGGGTGAATCTGTATTATCTTTTGTCATTGAACTGTTCATTAATTTTAACGGGTACAAATTAAGCTGTGTATTTTTTTTATAGGTTTTAAGTTTAAATAATATTAAGCATACGTTTAAAACATTTTTTCATTTACGAATACTTAATAGACTACGAATATATTTTTTTTAAATATCTGTAAAAAGACGTTTTAATTTTAAATATCAATAATGGTCATATCAAATGGATCGACGTGAGTTATTAACAAAATTAGCATTAGAAGTAAAAAAATACAGATAATTTAATATATAACGACCTAAAGTTAAGCACATTTCGAGCATTAATATGAAACCATTTAACGATTTTGAAAAAGCTGTCTGCCTACTAGATTTAAGATGTGAAAATACTCACGATAAAAATTATTTTTTCAGACGTGTTCGGATCTGATCAAGGCTGGCTTGAAGCTGACCATAGAGTCTAAGCGCAAAATGTCCGGCAGCGACACCGACGGAGGTCTGAAGCGGTTAAAAAAAGAAGAGAGCGATGACGACTACGACAGTAGTCATACGCAAACAGTTAAAAATGAAGGGGTAAGTTCCTCGCTATCATTATAATATTGTACTATACTCTGACTATGATGGTTTCTCAATCTTTGCTAAACGTCGGGGAGTCACAGTGAAACTTTTGAATAGCACGACAGGTTTAAATTGAAAAAATAGATGATCGCTTTTTCTTATCCAAAAAAAATTACAATAGGAAAAGGGATGTAATAAAATTGAAATACGACGAAACTAGCCGCTGGTAACGTGTTTAAATGTTCAATATTACTACAAATCTTTTACTGAACCAGTAGCGGTACTATCGTACAAGCGCAAAAGCCCGGCTTGCCCTACTATGGAGTAAAATTGATAAATCTTAATTAGCACATAATTCCCGCAACGCTCTAATTTCGAAATAAATTATTCGGCTTTTGGCTTGTATGATAGTACCGCCACTATACTAAACTGGCATGCATTTGAGTAAAAGGTTGCATAGAAGAATTCGTCCATCGTAGAAATATGACCTCACAGTAAATTGGTAAGTGAGCCGACCAACATTCTTTTAAAAGTGGAAACGTTACTGAATTGGGACAGCTCTGGGATAGCTCTTTTATCACCTTTGATACAGAAAATAAAAATAACATAGAAATCGCTTTATTACAATAACAACTGTCAAACTATTCCGAACGAAGCCCTTTTAATCGATCGAGTACATATAAAATGTATTCACGTACGTACGAATGCTTTTACATATAAATACCAACATACGACTTTACTATGTATTTACGTATTGAGCGATATAAACTGTGCCAATGAAGGCACTACCGGGAACATAAAGTCGGTAGATCGCTGATCGTTGCTAAACCAGCCTCTAGCGACCACCAATGCATTATAATTCAACGGCTTTATTGAAGTTTTATAGGCTTACAAAGAAGGCAAGCATTGCGAATGCGGTTGTGTTCGTGACAGAAATACGCGATCGAAAGTTTACAAGTGCTATGAGAAATTATGATCCTGGGCACAGAGTGTTAGGGCCTACGCTAAATGATTATTCATTTGATAGCTCACCCCGGAAGACGAGGAGCGCAGGCGGCGCAGAAGAGAACGGAATAAAATAGCAGCGACCAAGTGCAGAATGAAGAAGCGCGAGCGAACTGTCAACCTCGTCACGGAGAGCGAGGTTCTGGAGAACCAGAACCAGGACCTGAAGGCGCAACTTAAGGTAATATTAACATATGAGTGAAATGTATGAATGTATATTGTAAAGTGTAATTGTTCGATGATTTGTTCTTCTTTCATAAAGTAAATAAGCAACAATTGATTTGAAATAAGTAGAGAGAAACAAAGGCTACTTTTTAATCCTGAAAAATAATAAAACTGAAATCAAAATGAATGCGAATGATGCCGCAGTATAGATTTGGTTTGTTGATAAGTCACACGATGACCCACTTATTGAAAAAAGTTTCAAAAAACGAACTTTTAGAACACGGTTTTTAATTAAATTTTTACGGAATATATTAAGTGGGCAATGAATTTTAAAACAGTCAATCGAGCAAGAAAATGTATCGATGAAGGAACGCTTTCGTTTAATAGGATAGACAGTATTAGGAATAATTTTATTTAATATTTTTCGCAGAAAACAATAGTAAAGCGTGGTTTTTTATAATTAATAAAATGATTTATCCTTGGGTATTTTAAAATATAGGCCAATTAACGTACTTTAAAATGATAACGTGACAAGATGAACGAGTCATGCCCCTCATGACAAGTGACACGTTTGTCTGTAACAACTGTGTGCAACAGCACTGTGTGCTTGGCTCTGTGCTGTGCTTTTCATTTGAGAACCTTGTGATCGTTGGTACAATTGGCGGTCTAATTGTTTTTAAATCATAAAACTGCACCATTAAAACTTTGCATGTCGTGGATTATTATTTGTTGCTGTATGAAAGAGCACACTCAGAGCGTCACACCATAGAGAAAACCTTAGAACAGGGGAGAAATGTTTATATACGCTGCCCTATCGTCTATAGAAAAAAGTAACTGGGAAGCACACTTTAAAAGTTAGCGAAGTAACGGAAACGTAAGAGTAATAAATAAAAGTCAATGGGCGATTATCTCTCAGGTTCATGCTCAGAGTGTAACCAAGAGTTAAATGTCCATTGAGGATAGTATTCAGGTATTACATATTTTTGGATCAAGACAAGCAAATCAATATATCAAATTAGCAAATCAATATATAATCAAATTGCCTATACGGGTAAAATATTGTTATAAATAGCTGAAACTTAATCAAAACTTTGAGGCTCTATAATGTCAAAAAATGTGTAAATATATTTTTATAACCTGAATTAACATATTTTTGTAGCTATAAATACCACATTGTAATCGCTAAACGATTCTTATCAATTTATATTCAAACTAGCGTTCGGCATATTCAGTGAGCAGGTGAAGTGACTTTTTAGTACTCCAATATTTTTTAATTTTTTTAATTTTGAAAATCGTGAAGACTAAATTGTGGGCAAACAGCAGTGATGTAATGTACAATTAGTAATTCGCCTTCTCGTTGGTCACTTTCTTACCTGAAATATCTACCATTAAGGGTTCAACTCATACGCCTGCCATTTCAAAGGGGGAATTATAAAAAAAAATTATAAGTTACTTACTAATAAATGGCTTCGGCGTTGCAGATCGTGGGTTAAATTGCCACCCAGGACAAATATTTTTACGAACAATAGATAATAATTGTTCCAGATCTAGGCGTTTGTACGTAAAACGGGCGTAAAATTTACAAATGTAAAATGACCTTATAACATAATACATTTCTGCTCTTATAATAACAAAAAAATAAAGAAATCTAAATCTTTATTTCTAGGATTTGGAGGTGCAGAAGCGGCAACTGATCGACATGCTGTCGCTGCACGCGGCCTCGTGCGTGAAGAACGGCAACGCCGCGGCCAGGAATTCACCGCCCGTCGCGTACAACATGATCCGTTCGTACGAGCCGACGACATTCCCGGCGACCTTCGACGCCCAATCGCCATACATAAGACCGGAGTCCGCCAACATCCTCGCCTCCAGCTACACGTGCGTCACTCCGCTGAACGGAGACTCGTCCATAGACACTATATCATCGCTGGACACGACGTACATCTCGCAGCAGGTGATCGACGTGGACTATACCAGGCCCGACAGCGTTCTGAGCCTCCCCCCAAATTCCGAGACGCACTTCATCAACACAGACGGCTATATGCCCAAGGCAACCAACCTGCTAGTGCCGATCGACCACGAGCCCGAGTATTACGAGTCGGAAGTGAACTACAATCTGTCCTCAGCCCAGCCCTGCCACAGTTATCAGGGCACGATCGTAGATGCTCAGACGAAAATCGGCAGCAACCTAAACGACGGCTGTCTCGTTTAGCCATTTTCCAAATTATTTTCTTTAATCTGTCCCAAATTAACTATCCTCGTCGTCGGGTCCAAGAAAAGTTATTTTGATATGTATACGTATATATATATGTTTAAGGATTATTATTGCGAAAAAGCGAAATACCATTATATTAGAAATTACATTAGAAATTCACATAACTACGTCGAAGTTTATTTATCTGTGCTATGTATAACATATTTTGTTTATATTATCTGTGTAAGCACGTGTCAGTGATTGTTTTTAAAGGTAATAACGTATCCATATAAAAGCGCTACAGATTAAGGGCAATGGATATATTTCGAAACGTAACACATGTCTACTGTGTAGAACAACAACATAGAGTTATTTATGGTGTCGGTGACGTTAAGTTACTACATAACACGAAGTATAATTAAGGTCAGTGGGCAATCAGCCTGTAAACTCGAAGGAGGTGCTACATATAAATGAGTATATTTTTTTTTTCATGAAGCTACTCAATCGTCACATAATAAATTAATTTTGTTTTTTTTAATCCCAATGTGTTGTGAAATAATAATTTCGAGTCACCATTTAACAATCAATGCAACTATGAGACAGTTGGTTGGGTGAGTATGCATTGTTTTAATTTTACTTAGTTCTAACTGAAATACTGTATTCGTTTTTTTTTAAGTTCTATAATTTTGCTTTGATCTGTACAAAATATTTATTGAGCTTAGATCTGACTATGAATAAAATCGCAAGGTGCAATAGTGGTATCGTAAAAGAAATTAATAATGACATAGGATAAAATCTATCCAATGTTCGAAGTGCAGTGTCTAGTCTATTCCTATGACACCAAATACATGTAAGTGACAACTGAAACATCACTTTAATATTCTCTTCCACTAAATTAAATATAATTAATTATTACAATTAAATACCTCCTGTTGAAATTCCGAAAGTATATTCTATGTTACAGAAGTGTATGAAATGGAGTTATTATTCCACATTTCTACCTGTTATACATAATATAGACGTAAGATAATATTAGATTATAAGATGCTTTAACTCAGATTAAATCGTGATATGATTATTCTAATATTATTATACTTGTTATGAGACAAAATAATGAACTAATTTTTAAGTAATTTTACATTAAAACATTGTAACTTACTGTTATCAGATATTAGGGCACATAGTGTCGCTTAACAAGCCTTAAATTACTAAAACAACTCAAGTGCCTCCATTAATCGTACTCAAAGTTGTTTTAATTTACCAAGATATATTTTTGAAAATAACATTTTTTCAATTTTACCATATAGGATAAGCTTTATTTGTTCTGTGTATTGGAAATCCTAATGCTAACGGTAACGAATTTACGAATGTGTGAATAACAATCGGAGCTGTACTGTTATGCACATTTTTGTTACATCGTAGGAATGTTATGTAAACCAGAAATTTTGTATATTGTCAATATGATGCAGACAAAGACAGTGCCTTCTGCATACCAGTGATCCTAGTCTATTTGGTTGGCTTGCATTAGCGCATTGCAAGCAGCCAGTCGCGCGAGCATTTATTTTTATATTGTTATTGTACAATTTAAAATGTTTGATTATTGTGATATTGTTGCGTTATAAGTCCCGCAAGGCTTACATGCACCTCGATGAGGTTGTCTCAGCGAATACCGCTAAAGTACCGTCGAGTCCGAAAATTGCAGGCTTCGCTTAATGAAGCTTGAATATTTTATAAATCTATATTCAATACTACGGTATAATTACAATATTTATATACCAACGTTCAATTGGAGCGTGACGGAATTAAGAGTTTTAGTGATGCACAAACCAATATAACGATACTAATATATTGAATGATGGCTTAGTCGATCTTCAGTGGTACATTTAAGCTATGCGCGAACTATACTTCTAAATTGAAACATTGTAAACAGTTGTTTTGATTGATCGTATTAACTTGAAATTAACTTTTTTGATGTTTCAAGCGCCGTTAATAGATATGCAATCTTAAATTTATAAATTGATATTCGTATTATTAGTGGTTAAACTTGTAAGTAATATTTTCGATGCTTATTATCCAGTGTTATTTTCTGTTGTTTTTGTAAGATGCAATATGGTTTTATTGATTATGTAATTGTCAGTATCTTCATCGGTGGTCTTAAGAGTAAGATTACGTTGGAACGGTACGTTTGTGTTGGTAATGACTATGGTTTCTTATAAATGCTAATAATTTTTTTTTTATTTCTCGCCTGTAATTGTGATAGTATATTACTATTACGGAAGATTGCAATTGGGAATAAAATCCATTTTATCTCATAAAATTGTTCACGCTGATCTATATAATTGTTTCGATGTACATTTCAAATATTTGTCGTGTTGTGCCTAATGATGTATAATTTTTGGTTTCACGTTATTAAAAGTTTTGTAATGATCTAGTTTGTCACAAAGTGTCTTAAAATGAGATTTTAAAGTAATATAAAGTTCTTTAAAGAGAGGTAATATGATCCAATTTTTTTATTGATTTTATTTCTCACCTAAAAGGGCATTGGAGAGCAATTCTATATATAATTGAGGTTAAACATCGATTAAATATAGAATTGCTAGTTAAAAAGTTCATTTGACTTTCAACAAGTTACAAGTCCTTCATAACTAAAATTATGTTGTGAATAATCATATATTAGTCATTTATATTAACATCGCTTGTGAGACGGTCATCAATCTTTATCTTATTGTTTTGTACATTAAAATGTATTGTATTTTATACAAATAAATGTATTTTACACAAACATTGTCAGTACTTTATCTTCATAAAAAATTACTTTGTACTTTTAAATGACAGTTGTTAAATATTTCTTTAAATTTTATGAAATTAGTTTTTGTAAGTGTTAAACATCACTTGTACCTGCTTCTTCATATATAAATATTTTGACAGTCGAAGCAAAATTATTGTGCTTATCAATAAAAAATAAATCATATTATGCATTATTAAATGTCTTATTTCTGAATTAACCTATCCTCCTATTACTTTTATATAATTTTTTGAGAGGAAGATATCGATTAGGCCTTACAACGCGGGCGTCGTTCAAGGATCATGCCTTTCGTCGTTATTATTCTCGCTGTAAACGTTCGTCATATTTAAAGTCCACCATGTCAAGTTCGCGGTTTTTGTACCTTTCCAATATAGAGTGCATCATTTCTGACTTTCTCCTTTTCCTGTTTACTCGGCATTTTTCTATTATAGAATGTGTAATTCATTCATGCATGTTTAATGCTCTGGTATTTTTCTCTATATACCTTGTCTCTCTAGAAAGTTCTAAAACAAAGAAAATATCCGATAATTTCTAAAAAAATAATTTTATTTTAAAGTTTTATATGTGATTACGGAGAGTGAAAAAGATATTAACATACTAAACTAGTTATTCAAAGTGTCCACCCTTAGCTTTAACGCACACTTTTAAACGGCCGGGCCGTTGGTCGATGGATTTACGAACGGCTTCCATTGGATCATCATCAGCCTTTATGAAGTCTGGAACATTTTGGACAAGCCAAATTTGGATAGTGCGAGCCTTATGACCCGGGGCTGAATTCTGTTGGAATGTCCACACTTCGTTTTTGAATAAGGTGTTGTTGAGAGGTTTAACTACCGCTTCTAACACGGTATCTT
>DWHO01000569.1:0-19228 GCA_018247575.1 Eurytides lysithous rurik
ATTTACAAGCATTTGTAAATTAATAGGATCAAAACTCGCAGTTCAGGTAATTTCTCAAAAATAATTTTAACCAATAAAAAGAAATCAGAAAACAACAAGGGTACCGAATATGATCAACATCAAGAGACATAAAAAACACTTCGACACCGAAATCAGCTGTTTCATAACCGCCATTTTGAAAACTTCTTTATCATGGAATAAACATGGGTACGACTCTGATTAGTTTGACAGGTACGTTAGTTATAGAATAAAGGCTAAATAAAGTTATTCAACGTTTATAAGTAACAGTTTCCACTAATAACTGTTTATTCAATGAATAAGATTTTATTTAGGGTTTATAACTAAAACTACTTATCTATAAACAAAATATGCAGAAAAAATAATTTGAGTCATCATACAAAATCAATATTCCTATTATATATCGTACATTTAAGGATATCGATAATTTGTAAAATAAAGTATTATAAATTTTTATAATAGCTTTAAGAGATTAAAACAATCACAAACACAAATTAACATTTAGTTTCTTTTTAAGTTTTTGATTGACACAACTCGGACTGAAAAAGATGAAATAAATGTTCAAATTTTGACGGAACTAAGAGAGAAGAATAGGAACAGCTGCACAGTTCCCAACCTGGGGGGGTTTTTTCTATTCTTTTTTTCTATTTCAAGTAAAATAAGTCATCTTTGTATGAATGAAATAATCGAGTACAAATGTTTTCGGTTTTTAAACATAGCGTAGGAAGATGTTTTATATAGTTTAACTCAAGAGAATTGTAATTTGTTCCACTGCCTTTTTTTTATTTCACATTTATCGTGCGCCTAAATCTCGTCAGGACGGTACCCTACTTAGGAGCTTGCCACTCGTGTGTTTAAGGTTCCCTTGATATTATTACGAGAACAAAGCGTTCTTGCGCCCCCGTTGGCCTTTTCCAATTTATCTTTTCATTAGGTACTACCATCTCGTTTTTAATATTGACCTTTGACATGCGAATTCCTGTTTTTTAACACGATGGCAGCAGTGATTGTGTAAAATTTCAGACGGTAAGTCAGAAACTGATATGATATGACTATTATAATATCGAGAGTCTCTGAGGGAGAAGTTTATAGAAAATATTAACAGCAAACAAACTTCCGATATAAGTCGTTACGACTCTCCTTGAACATCTAGGGTTAACCAAGAAGGCTGCATGTGTTATGGTGACTTGTACGATAATATTCAATGATTACCAAAAGGAAAACGTGATTTAGAAATATACAAATATATATACTTCCCCGCCTGCCTTCCAGGCCTATATACTTACCCGATCGCACAGGCCTACTAACGGCTGAATATGTATATGATTTTATAAGTTGGAAAGCGTATTTATTAATTTGACCTCCCTTCAAAGGAGCGACGAATCTGTGTGGTTATAGTATAAAAATAAATGTCACTTGTAGAATGAAAGTGACATAATTCGGCTTCGGTTTTTAATATATATTTTCCCATCGATATTAAATACTTTAACGTTGAACATGTATAATGATGTTCGCGTTCTTGGTTTCTTTCCACTTGATGAACAAAAAAGAGTAAATAATTCCGCATCTGGAATTTGATGAGGATGAAATCACGTTTTGATGGGTTTTGTTATCATAAAGAAAGTGGGCCCATCGAAACTAATATCTGTCCCAAGAATTCTTTGATCAATAAACAACAAATTTTTCAAATACTACCCCAAAGAGAGAATTCCCGTCACAATATTGTCTACATTACAAAGGCGATATTTCTAAAACGTACGAGGCATGGGCTGATAACATGTAAAATACGTTTACATTATGCTAACCATCCGGTTTATACAATTTTTAAATTGTCGTCGTATCACTAGATAAAATCATATCAAAAGATAAATAACGTGATGTACTCAAATGTCATTGTGACAACTAATATTTTGATTAGACTGTGCGCTCTCTTTCAGTCAGTTAGCAGAAAAGGAACCTTCAATCAAAACTTTCCTTAAGTTGTGTGAAAAATCTCTTAGGACATTCTTAGAATTTGTTCCACAGGCATACTCTTTCGATAAAAACTCATTGCTGTGTCAAAAAGTGATAAGTCGCTATGTGGGTAATTTATTAACATTATCGGTTAATAGATATGTGTATTAATATTTTATACACACATTAATATATATCACATAAAATGAAATAAAACCAACATAGACCACTAACAAACGCAAATATAAAAATTCGTCGTTTCTTAAATGAACTTGTTAAATACGCATCCACGAATCAACAATGTTGTTACAATGCTTCGTTATTCAATCATTTCAATAAACGACGGAGTTTCTTGTTGAGTTACCGCATACCAAATCTTCGACTTAATTGCTCGCTGCGTCACAAAAGATGCCCACTAAAGTTGAAGCTGCAGCACTTCAAGCTCCGCATTATGGCCAACTATTTCACGGCATTGTTTATGTTGATTGTTTATCAACGGTGTAGGTCAAATTAACGCTACGGCCAGCCTGCAAATACCATTTGAAACTCCAACACCATCGACAGCTGATAGGTCGCAAATAAACAGTTAATTGCACTACGTCCGAAAGCACTTATGCCAAATCCGCAAATAAACCGCTCGATAAAGTGCTCGTGTAACTTTACCTGCTGTTGTTAGAACAAACGCGTATCATTTTCAGTATCAGTTGCATCGTAAATGTTATGATAAATTGTGTAATGTAATTGTAAATAAAATAAATATTTACTGTATCAATAAATAGAGAATTCAGTTATTTTTAACAGCGATAGAGCTACGCAACAATTCCAAGAATAGGCCTTTCCTCCCTTTTTTCTTGTCACGCGGGGGAAATCTTCAAAAAATACCTTGCCTCCAGGGGGAAGATAAGGTTATGTGGGGTTTTTACCCACTAAAACTCCTCGGTGGCCGACCTCAGTACATTGAGAGGGGCTCCGGGATCTCCTACGGAACGCACCTCAACACTACGCATGTTACTTCACTACGCTTCGGGGAAGTAGTTACCTCCCCTGCGCCATCGCTTCCCTACGACACCACTAGACCACATAGTGGTGCCTTCATTAGTAGGCCCACTTAAATGGATGGTCAGGCCCCCATTCTGACCACCCGTGGACCCAGTGTCCCCTCCAGGGACTATGTGGCTGGCAAGCCAGCACCTCTGTCTTAGTCATCTTGACGTCGCTATCCCATGGCGTCGTCTTTGAGTACAATTTGTCCTCTCCCGATTGCGCTCGGCGTTCTCTTTCCGAACTATTACAGATTCACAGAAGGAGACCAATGCCAACCATATTGATTTTTTCGCCAATGCGGCCGCCACTGCAGCTGATGAACAAAGATCTCGACCGATCCTTTGAACCAGGATCTGCCGCTCAGCCTCCTATCCAGGGCATTCAGAGAACGTGTGTTGCGCAGAATCCTGGTTCCCATCGCTATGGTAGCATCACGTTGTTGGCTCGCGCCCGATCCTGTGCCAGTACTCACCAAAGCATCCGTGCCCGGTGAGCACTTGTGTCAAACGAAAGGTGACGTGCGCATATTCCGTAGCTCGGAGCCAGGCTTCGAAGTTCGGCAAAAGCGCACGTACGACACGCTGATTTGAACTCCTTGGCTCTGCAAGCCACCCGCGTCAAACCTCTAAAGCACGTTTGTGCTCCTGCTTCCGCACTTGGCCCGCATACAGGGGCTCTGCTCCACTTTGGGTCAGACGGAGGCGAGTGTAAACTCGCGTATCCATGTCTGCCAGAAAGTCTAATGGTGGAAACCGAGCAAGGATAATGGCCGCCTCAAAGGATATCGTTTGGTGTCCTTGTGCGAATATGATGGCCATTTTCGCTGCAGACTGTAACGTTTTGTTCTGCAGCGTCGAACACCCGTTAGTCAATATGACCATACGGGCGCACCATACAAAACCGTCGATCGCACTACCCCCGCATAGAGGCGGTGGACTCCTTCCCTAGGGCCCCCGAGATTAGGTAGAAGTCTGTGCATGGCACCCACTACCTTCTCAATCCAGGGAACCAGGCGGTTGAAGTGCGGTTCGAAGCCCCAACGGCTGCCTGGATTTGCACGTCACCTACGCGAACCGAAAAACTGGGTGATTCTATTCCCCTCGGAAGCCTATGGAACCAAGCTGTCCTAGTTTTTTGAGGCGCTATCCGCAGACTCAGCTCCTGGATTTTATCCACGATGCTTGCTACCCCCAACCCGGCGAGCCAACTGGTGCTCTGGAAAGTTTTCCCCTCAACGATTACAAGTGTGTCATCTGCATAGCAGACAAAACTCAAGCCGACAGGGAGAAGAACCCGTAGAACCACATCGTATGCGAGGTTCCACAGTAAAGGCCAAGCACGGACTCTTGTGGAACCTCACAGTTTACCTCCCTCCGATGCAGCGTCACGTTCCGACCCACATACTGGATGCACCTGCCTTGAAGGTATGCCTCAATAATACGCTGCAGGTAAGGAGGCATCTGGTGGTGTCTCGAGGCCTGCCTGATTGTAGCCCATGGCAGTGGGTTAAAGGCATTGATTATATCAAGGGCGACTGCCATTACCACACCTCGGGCGACTGCTCTCGGACTCGAAGGATAGCGTCAATAGTCAAGCGCGATTGTCGGAAGCCAAATTGATTAATCGATAAATCGGGGCTTACCATTCGCAGGTGTATGTTGAGGGGATCAGCAATTACTCAGCTTTTAGGAGCACCAGTCTGGCCTCTTTCCAATCTGAGGGAAAGACGCCATCTTTAAGGCAGCTTGTAAATAGCTGTTTCAGTCTCTCCCCCAGACTGGCAGCGAGAGCTAACACCCAAACCAGTCCGTGAATTCCATCAGGGCCTGGTTCTGTGTTCTGGCTTCTGAGACGCCATATGGCTCGGTCCATCTCCGCGATAGTTATCTCCCATCCATCAGCTGCGGCTTTCCCTTTCTCCGTTTTCTAGTTGCTTCAGATGCCACTGACCTAACTGAAGTGACATATAAAGTAGAAGAGTCGGACTCTCCGCCTTCACTTCTAACAACAGGTGCCACCAATCATCCGGTTTTTGGGTCACATTTAACCGACGATTCATCTCCACGAACACTATTGTCTACACTACCTTCGGTTCCTTCCACATTTTTTTTTACTTCTTGTTTTTTTCATAACAGGTCCCACGAGTATGGGGGAAATATTCAGTCCATCCAGGCAGTGTCTTCCTGTGCCCAAATAATCCTATTTACACCCAGGGGTCAGCCGGTGCCTGGGGTTGGGCAGCAGTAGTGATTGACAACTCCTCAACCATGCATCTCCTCGCGCTGCGCCCACCCCTTGAGATTGGAGTTTTTTTATAGAGATTTTCTCCCCTTGGCTCGGCCAATTAAAGCAAGGTCCTCGTTCCCGGTCAAAGCCGCGAGAAATGACCACAGTTGACCAGGTTTACGAGTTCCACGTGATTTTCACGCAACGCTTTTGGCCGACGGTGACGGTGAAATTATAGTCTCATCGCCCGTCCGGTGACAGGGTGAATGAACACCAAGCCCGCCCTTGCTGCATGCTTCTCCAGATTGCCTTCTGCTTGTCAGAGGGACACCTGCAAATGTGCCTACCAGCCAGATCATTCGCCACTAGCCAGCGACCACAGAGACCATTGGTTCAGCCATTGAGGCCACTGGCTGATGCCCAGGGTGCACCACGAGGAGGTTATCTGACCTAGCACCGCAGGCCTTTCCTGCCTGTCCCTTACAAAAATTCCCATCTAAAAGGCTGACAAAGTATTTGCAAAACGTTTGCGTCGATGTCAATGGGCAGAGGCTGTTATTTTCTATCAGGTGAGCGGAGCGTTGGATTGAAGCCTCAATTTCGTTGTTAAACACTAAATACACTGTTAATTTATAGAATAACTTCTCCCTAGCGGCATTTCTTGTACGATTTAGATGTTTTCAACGAGTGAGTGGCTCTATCACTTTCAAGGAATCTAATTGTAACTTAAAAAAAATGGCAACGCATTTACATGTCTCTTAATGTTTCAAATTATAATGGGAGACATAGGGCATATAGTTAGGAAAGTTTTGGACATGAATGTGGATGGCGAGAGAGGTAAGGAAAGACCGAAGAAAGTGTGGATAGATTACGTGAATAAAGATATGAGTGTGAAAGGTGTTACTGGGGAGATGACGACTGATAGAGGATTATGGAAGAAAAATACATGTTGTGCCGACCCCACCTAGAGGGATAAGGGCAGGAGAAGAGAGAGAAATTCACAAGTAAAGCGGGACTGACAAATCAACGCAATAAGTACTTACTTCTCTGAAAGTTAATATGTGTATGAAGTGTGTTTTTTCGCCGGCGATTGCTGTTTAACTGATCAGCGATCTCTTGTATGATTTATGTCGTGACCACTCAGCTGGTAATCCTGCAGTGTAAAGTAAACCGCAAGACTACCGACTGAGTATTAACTTTCTACAGTAAGTGAGGCGGTTGTGACCAAAGTAGCAACTTTATATACAATCCTTAAGAAACAACCAAGAGATTCCTTATTCATCATATTGACATAGGTACATTATTATTTCCGTTCAGAAGAACTGTAACATTGTTTACAAGTCTAGTAATATTCCAAAAAAGGTTATTTGAACTAATAAGCGCACTGCATACCTACTAGCTATGCTTGCATAGCTTGATGATATTTTATTACATTCATGTTAAGTCTGAAAAAAGGAGCTCTTAGAACGTCTCTAAATCTCTTCCAACATCCAGCCACACTAAACATAGTTCACACTTGAGTAAGTCTGGGGCTATTCATGCCTTTCGTGGCACCGTAATGAATCTTCTTTCAAGTGTGGATAACAGAAAAGTTACTGAGTTGCATGCCGGTACAATAACCACAATATTCATAACAAGTGAGAATTATAATGCTAAATACATTTACTCATAAAATCTTACAGTTTTCTTATATATACCTGTAATTAGCTAAAACCTTTTTTTTATTTCACCATTCTGCAGAGAGAACTTTTTTTCCCTTTTTATATATGCCTTAACACAGGTTTGCGATATTTTCGTAATTTTGTATCAAAACAAATAATCTCGACTATTTCTAATTTCTTCTTTTAGGGGCATAATGTACATTGTGTAATAAATTCAATTATTTTGACAAAAATAAAATGTATAAATCAATTGTATTTACATAAAATTGTATGTTATGCATGTTCTGAATTATGAACATTGAAAGTATAAAAAAAACGCTTAATGTTTGTAATTTTCTCTGAATGTGAACTTTCGAATATTTGAAATACTCATAAACTGCTCATTTAATAAAAACTACTAAGTGCAAATTTTATCCATGATCGAAGTGCATGTTTTCGTTGATGTAGATACAATGAAGATAAAAATACGGACAAGAATAGCAATAAAATGTCATCCTGTAATATCTGCTAGACATCAATTTTCTGTATTTAAAATTATTACCAAGCCAGTGAAAATGTATAGTATAATACGATGGTAACTTTTATCAGACGACCACGCCCTTACAGAAGACGACTTCTGAATTTTATTTTTAGGTCATTTCTCAGTTTTCTTTGGATATAATGAAATCTATATCGCCTCTCGCCCCTCGTCTTACAAAATAATGCCTCTGTCAGAGCGCATACCCATCCGTTGTAGTGTGAAAGAAATACAAACTAATAAACACTTTCAGGTTTTTAAGTAGTTACTATAAATAGTGCCGATAATTAATGGCGTAGTTATCTCTGCGGTTAACAAAACGCTATCAACATGTACGGTGCCATTGTTTTTCATGAGCATTGTCGTCATGTTCCTCATTAAAAACAAACTGCAATAGCGGGTTTTTTAAGCAAATATGAAAAGCGTAGAACTTGAACTGTACATCTCCGTCGATCCTTCTACGTGACGATATTGAGTATTTATATCTGTAATACTCAATTGAATTGGATATTTTTGTGTTCTATAGATCAACATAATGTGTTTAAAGTCATTATTCTATAAACCACAAACCTACACTAAAAATGTTTGGGAAAGCTTAGTCTGTGGATACAAAAACATTGTTAAACTTAGTGTCGCAATGCGGTTGCGTAACCGACTGCGATATTAATATTATCCTTTAGGATTCACAGGGAACAGTTGTATTATGAAGCCGAAAGAAACTATTTTGTTTTTACAATTTTTAACTAATTTAAGGAAACCTTACTATAAACTAACAAATAATAAATAATATAAAAAACGTATTGTGCCTTATAACATTTTCTAAGTGGCGGGACTCTTTTGCAGCACTGCGCAATTACAGGCTCGTTGTGTGGTATTATGTTGTTATGGACTTGTCGCTTACCATCAAAGACGCGATGTTCGTCTTATCATTTTATCTCCTATATTTCGACGCTGGAAAACAAAAACGTAGTAAATAACACATGAAGTCGGACAGTTCGGCTTGCGCATCCGTTCAAGTCGAATGTTTGCTTTATTATTGTTGTTCGCCTTATGGAAGCATAGGTTATCCAACGCTCAGTTAGTTTTATCAGTGTGTGTTTTAAGTCTCGTAGCTCGGACTCTGGACACGGTGCTTGCGTGCTTTGTTCGGTTTGGGGCCGCGAGTGAAGCTCGCTTCAAATAAGAAGACGTAGTCCGAAGAAAGAAGAAACCATTTCCGGGTTGTTGGTAGTTTTTCCAACGGCTAGGCTGGTTGATTCTTTCGAGTGCAGTGTTATTTAGTGTTGTGTAATGTGCTCATAGGCAGGCTCACAGGCAGGGCAGCGCATCAAAGGAGTACGCTCCAGAAATTTGAACCAGGGCATTAGAATAAATGTCTAAACCATGGACGATTATAACCCTGTACCTGCGCGAAAAACGCGCAGCGTTCCATACAAACACCCTTCCTGAGGATAGAAAATTATGAGTAGTCATTCGGGGCATCCCGCAAGAGCTAGATGTCGACCATACCGAGGCCGACATCAAAGCCCAGGGATACCCCGTAACGAACGTCCGCCGTATCCACCACCCTAGACTTCGGGTCCCTCTGGACCTGATAATGACCGAGCTGACCCTTGCCCCCGAGGTAAGGCCATATTCAACATTAAGACGGTCTGTCGATTCTCCGGCATTTCCGTCAAACAACCACGCCGCAACGGCATCGTCACCCAGTGCAACAACTGTCAGTTGTACGGCCACGCAACACTGAACTGCTACGCTCCCCCCAGATGCATCAAATGCGCTGGGGACCACGGCTCCACTGAGTGCCCAAGAGCTAAGGACGCACCGGAACCGCCGGTTTGCGTCCTCTGTAAGAAAGAGGGACATCCCGCTAATTACCGTGGCTGGAATGCGCTCCGAAACACCAGCAGCGGTCTTTTGTTAAACCCGCCTCAGCGCGTCCCGCGCCCGCGCGCTCTATGCCTGCCCCTGCACCCGCCCCGAAAGCTTGGACCAAACCCTTACGCATGCCGCATACTAACCCGCTTCACGACCGTACCCGCACCCGCTCCTACTCCAGTTGCTCCTGCACCCGTGCCCGTATCCGCGCCCGCGCCTGTGCCCGCAACCGTGCCCGCACCCGTGCTTGTCTCACCCGCTCCCGCTCTTATAGCTCCCACTCCCGCCGCAATTCCACCGACACACATAACACCCGCCGCGTCAGCTAACTACTCGCCATCTGCACCCCCCGCAGGGACCAGGATCGCCGACGATCTGGCCCTTGTGTTCGGCTTATTAAACCAAATTAATGTCGGTGAACTTAAGTCCCTGGGCAACAAAAGGTGTATTATGTCTCTTATATTATCTTTATATATAGCATGTGGCAACCTATGGCAATACAGCAGTGGTTATTAACCACTCTTTTTCTAAAAAAAGTAATCTATAAAAATTCGGCTCGTACTATCTCTTTGAACTAAACGCAGCCTACTCGCGTCTTTTAAATTAATATTCACTACAGCTGTTTCCTAAATAACGCTGATTAACTACCACAGCTAATCAGCGTTATTTAGGAAACAGTAAAGAGTAATAGTTTCTTAACTATATATTATATTATACCTTACAATATATATGAAATGGGCACTCAAAACGAAAACAATGTTAATCGGTGTTTTCATGGAACTGAAGAAATAAAAGAAATGCGAAAGGTCTATAAACTTATTACCAATATAAACTTATTTATGGGAAAGTATGGCGGTAATGTGTTAACTAAGCCTTTACCCTTAAGAACAGCTTCAAAATAAGTTGATTAGTATCGGCTTACTGAGCTTATATTAACCATATTGTTAGTTTTTCCGTGAACATAATATGGTTTACTCTATATATACCAACAACAATGAATACAAGAAAAAAACACACAGGAATGACGTGTGTTATGAGAATTAATGAAATAATAGATTCCTTCCTTCAAACATAATTCCATTCTTTCAGTTTTTCCTAAGTATTGCTACACTGACACTTAACACGCAATATTAAATTTTTGCTCGAAATTTAAACTTAAAAAAAACGTCTGAATTCCACGTGAATTATTCAAAACGTTGGGAATTTTAACGCTGAAAATTCGGTTAAATCGGTAATAAGGTTGAAGTAATAATTAGTACTTTCAAGTACAAATAATTAATATTTTTCGTGTTAAGTATATTTGGTTGAATTTTACATCGTATAACCTTTAACGAACCTATTGCGTGGATTGTATAAGAACCTTTAGAATTTAAAAAACAAAATGACATCTTACCAAGCATTCATTTATTGATAAGGCCAATTTTGAATCCGCTCCAAACAATTGCCGGCGGCAGGTAACGCCCTATCGTAGTTAGAGATAAGGTGTAATTTCCGTTTGTTCCTTAAGGTCAGCAGAGCGCTACTTTTATTTTCACCCTCGAAGACAAACTGACTAATAACGCTTATGTACGTAAGAAATATATAAAAAAAGGGTTACGTTATTCACCTACACTAAATTCACTGTAACAGAAGATGGTATTATTGTTTTTCAATCGGCCTCTATGAATTTTTGTTTTTGAACCTTTTTTCTATCATTATCTTACTATACCGTTTCTATTACGATATCGTCTTTTGTACGTTTTAATAAACCAACATGTTCAATTATAACTACTTTTCTGCCTGAATAAAACATGGTATTTTTTACATTACGTTTACTTTACGTATATAAGCTTTATTAACATTTAGCATGAGTTATTTAACGGATAAGTATCGATGAGTGATTAATATCAATATACACATACACACATAAATACGACTTCCAAATCTTGCTCACAATTCTTTTGCTACTTCATTATGGCCGAATGTGCCGCATACATCAATCAATACTGACAAAGTATGCTAATAGACTCAACGACAATGCTTTTAATTTCACAAGATAACTCACAACACGGTTTTTAAGAAAATTCTTGCTCAAAATTCGATTATGTTAATTAATTATTTCTAGGAGAAAATATAGTTACGTAGATGATTGGTGCTTGTCTGATGTAATATGATTTACATATTTGTATTTTAATGAGAATACCCATGGACTCGTTGTCATTCATGTATTCAGCCAAGTGTGGAAGATTTACAACCTTATATCTAATATCTAACGAATCAGACTTTTTATTTAAATCATCGATTATATAACCTTTTATGATTGCTATTCATTATACAGCCTATAGAAAATTAATCTTTTAGTGTAGATTCGGTTTGCTTTTTATTTATGGGAAAGTAGCTATACGAAATGGTATATTATACTCGTAACGCTCATTAGCTCTATGAATACGTACAAATCAATGAAGAGGTATTTCGCCTACCTTACTTCCTGGATGAATTAGTATGGATAGTATGTGATATTAATATGGACACACGTCTAACAACAGTATGAATGCAGTAGTACCATTCCATGTGAACTGTGCAACAGAAGCCTAAAATGTGTAAATTTTCAATTAAATTAAACTCCCATCTCCAATTAAAGGAAACTTCCATCTAAGTTTCCTTTATATGTTAAGTAACCGATAAAAATATTTCCTATATAGCTAATATGGGTCGGAATTCGCTTAACATTAACTATTACAGGTAAGAAAAAGATTCAGTAAAAATATCAAAACGCAATATCAACAATCGATTATTTTTTATTTATTCAAAGTGTGGACAAGACACAAACCATAATCTAATATTAGATAAAAATACAAAAGAGAATTATATATATTATATATATACGCTACCGCGAGCTATTAATTCTGTTTAGCAGGAATAACATTTGAAAATCTAGTCAAAATATGTTTTTAAAATGTAATGTAATTTCTAACAGTAAGTGAAATATCGTAGTACACGTAGTAACTAATATATGTATCTATATACGGATTGAGAAATCTTTGTCACCCTTTGACAACATATTGCGAATGAAATTTGACAGAGTTATAGTTTGTAATGAAGAGCAGAAATTTGCGGGTGTGTTAATCATAAAAAGTATATTAATTATTAGAACACCGACAAACACGACAGCAATATACCTTTTCTTAATACGACTCACTGATACACAAGCTGGTTCTAATCCATAACCCGGTATATTGTCTTTAAAGAAAACTTTAAAGTGTATAAAAATTTATCTACTAATATATTATAACATATATTTGGTCTCAATAATTTCACGGCAATAAGTACCGCGCTAACAAATATTTATCCACTCACTCACTTACACTATACATAATTAGAAGAAGCTTATATCTAGATGTACTTGTGATTGCCCTTTGCTAACCCTGACTCTTTAGCTCTTTATTTTGCACAGACCTTTTTGCCAACAAATCCCTGATAGCAGGTGAGTCTGCACTAAAGCGGTTGTCCCTGTACTTCACAAATAACACTTCATGCTCCGAAGGAACGGATCTCGGTGGAGGATGAACTGGAACCGGTTCTGGTTTCTTAACTAACACATATATCAAAGTTTTATCTTCGACGGGAGCAATTTGATTGTAAAGAGCTTGTTTAATTTGAGCCGTATTCGAAGTTTCCTGAGCAGGAACCTTGATGAATATAATCTTATAAACCTTCTTTGGTGGTTTAGTGATCCGGACTAATGGTGGTTCTTCTAAATCTGGTGGCGGCACGTGAAAATAGATATGTCTTGTGACCTGCTGCCCAAAATTATTTTGAGTTCTTCCAGCTTCGTTAGCATAGTGGTTTTCAAGCGGAGAAACTGTACTTGAAAGTAAAGTCTGACTACCTACGGTGTTAGTCAAATGGTTATTTATTAGTATCTCCTCTCGTGGTTTATTGGGGTTATCGTGAATTAGAGGTACCGTTTGTGGAAATACATTGGCTACCTCAAGGTTTTCTTCGCTAGTAATATACTGATTGCCTATTAATACGTGCTCACTTGCAGTGTCTATGTCTGTTTGAACGATATCAGACTGTACTTCTATTTTTTGTAAAACGCTGGATTCCGCTTTGGTGCTTTGTAGTTGACTGCTATGAGATATCTGAGCATTTGCAGCTTGGGGATCATTAAAAGGTGAGATGTGATATTCTGCTTTATGCTGTTTTAGATAATTATAGTCTTCTAGAGGCAATGAAAATGACACTGTACTCTCTTGCAAATCCGATGTGTCATCTACTGTACTCTGTTGTTGCACAGCATTAACCTTCGCTGGTAGCTCGAATGGTATGGTTGGTCTGGGATATAAGTATCCCGCTCTACTACTTGTGAATATTGCGCATATCAAAACCTAAAAAAAAGTCAAAATATTTATTAAATAAATTCTTAAATGAGCAGAGATTTTATAATCGTTATAAAATTTAATAAAACTGATATCCTTTAAAGAAGAAAAAAAGTATCTGAAATTACGAACCCAAAAAATAGCCATTTTCGATACGGCGTTCACGGAGACGACACCGTCGAAATAAGACATAACATCTGAGTTGAAAAAGAATATATAGGCACGAGCACTTTCCCCATAACACATATTTTCATCAAATTAAAATATTCCACATAAATAAACCATTCCAATCTGGACAGTAACGAAAATAGATGTGGGACCCATAGTGACGAGAGAAAGCGAACCGCCTTGCTGCACGACATCAGTTATACAGCGATGAGAAATTTATTAAGACCTTTCAAATTTAGTTATTACCATTCACGTATTATTTATTACAATACTTACACCAACTATAACTATTAAATATAATGACCATAGGATGACCTAAAAAATTTATTTCTTCAAGAGTCAACCGAGAAAGACTCAGAATAATATAATAAAAACACAATTTAGAGAGAAAAAATAACAATTAAATAATATTTTAAACAAATCAAATTTAATTTAAGCTATAAAATACTAAATTATTAAAAACTACACCAAGATTTTCGATACGCTTCGCTCTCAACACTGCCCTACGATGCAGTTATATAAAATCCTAATTTATAGGCCGACCCATCAAAGTGTACTATTATATAACGTTATGGTTATATTAAAAAAAACTGTGACACTTTATTGATATGCATGTGAAAATTATAGCCTAGTGTTACCTCATAGGAGCTTGTCACAGTCTTTTATTAATTTTTCGGCTCAGCCAGATAGCATTTTTATGTTGTAATTGTTAACAAAAACCTTTGCTCGTTGGATTAGGATCAGTTTCTGAAAACAATCCATCAAATTTTATGAATAAATCTTGTTCCTCACTGTAAAGATTCCTTCCTGAACGTGGGACACAAAACAACATACCTTAATTTAGAGGTTTAACAAAACAGACCCATAAAATGCCCAAAATTCTCTGCCGAACGCAATCGAGCTCAGTTCAATTTTTTGATATTGCCTTTTATCAGCGGGCGAAAATTTCACTCTGAAAAAAGAATGGCTTGCCAACATTAACGTGAACGAATATTTTGTTTTCATTTTGCTCTCACAACATTTTTCTTTGATTAACTTGGATTTAGATAACATTCAAAATACGCCTTGGAGCAGGTAAAATGTTGGTTGGTATAGATTAAATCAAAAAATTAAATTAAAAGATAAGGAATTTCATGTTGCATTACATGTTGAAGATGTTTTTAATATTCTCGGAGAAGTGGTTTCAGTGGCGCAATGTAATCTTGTTCTATTGAAGCCAATGTAAACACGTAACAACCACCATACCAATTATAGACGAGAAGAATATTAGAAAACCTCCACTTCCCGCAATAAAAATCAGAAATAATTATTGTCTTTATTACCTTTCTCCATTACGCCACTACTAATACTGCTGACACTGAACTTCAAGTACTGCATTCGTAAAATGCAGTGAAGCCCCTCTCTTATTATTATTTTTTTCTTCGCGTTTATTCAATACAATTCACAATTGAATCTCAAAACGAAATCTTAAATCATTTCTGATATAAAAGGGATTGATTCACGATCATGTTTCACTCTTTGTTTTAAAATGCATTAAAAAATTCACGTACATTGCATATTAATTAATGTATTTGATGATGTTATACAGGCTAATAAAAATGTGTTATTATGTGTTTCACCATGTATAGTCGGTTATGGTTGGTTATAGTCAACAACTTTTTTTAATTAAAATGTAATCCTCACGGATGAGAATTGAACCGCTTGTTTACACATTATCGAGGACAGATTGTTAAGAACCACAATAATCCCTACCTATCCGTAAGTGGTGGTGTGTTTGCTTACAACAATGATATTGTGTTTGCTTTGTTAATAATAGAGCTACTATTAATTTTCTAACAATTTGCAAGAATTATTATAATCTTGATTTTTACAACAGTTTGATGCTCGATTAAGTAGATATAAAAATTTTAAGCCGAGGATCGATACATTGAGTTCAATTTCCACACGTTTAAATTTATATCTAGTGTAATCTTCTTCGTCTGAATATGCGCGCAAACGATTGATGGCATTTAGAAGTTTTATTTTCGTGCAGCCTAATCATTTGCAGATAAGGTCCTTATTGTATAGAAATATTATATATTTAAAACAAAATAGTATTATAGGTCCTACATAATTGGTTGCTCGACTTATTTTCCTTAATATTCGCTCCAAATATGCTACGCTCGTGAACACCACAAATAATAGTTTCACAGCTAATATTTAGGCACTTTCACTTTTTTTCAATTTTCTCAGCGGACACAATGGTTAATCTTCATGACCCCGTTTAACCCGAAACACAAAAATATATTTTATGATAATATCCTAACATTATGCTTCTTTTCTATAACTATACTTCTCTTCCTTTCGTTAATTATCTAAATATGAATAAAACCAATATATACTGATTTTATCCGTTTAATTGCGTTTCTGTTCGTGTTACGGACACGTCGTTAAAAAATATTAACCGATAGAAAATGCTACCACCGGTCGAAATTTTATTCTATTTCGTGGGTATTAACTTGTAAAAGTAGTTTGGGTGTGGTGACCATAACGACGCAGTTAACAACAAACACCCAAAACTATGAACTCTACGCGACCTCTTATTCGTGCCTAGTATAGATTTCAATATCGAAAGTGATATTAGTAGCATTAATGATTAGACAATATATATATTATTATAAACATTAGGCATCGTTTCCGTGCGTGTCTTACCTAAAATCTTAAGAATAGATGAACTACGATAAAATTTATATTTATTTAATAATAAGTGCTTTGCCTACTAATACCTGTACGTTCTGTAATCAATCGGTGCTGCCATTTTTGGGCTGGCTACGGAAAAGGACAATATAGGCTGGGTCTGCTATTAGATATATAAATTAACAAATTGAGTTCACAACGCCTGTGTTCACGTTTACCTTAAAATGATTTCAATGTTATTTTACTCAAAATAGTTATATCCATGGTTAAAGAATGACAAATGGAATGGTAGTTTTGACAGTAGTGTCAGGGAAAACTACCATTGAATTTAAAATAAATCCGACATTTGCATGAGGACTCCGCCGACAATACGTAGGTTGGCAACACATACACTGAGTTCTCATACTCCTTCACAACTCAAGAATTTTCTTTATAGAATTATAAACACTATGTAAGCCGGTGAACGTAAGTGTGCAATTAACTTTAGGATTATTAAATCTAAGATTATTTATTGATAATTCTATTATTAATAAATTATCCTAGATTTAATTAAGATCATATATCTTATGATAATTGAAATCAAGTTAGCGGGCGCATAGATATATGCGTGTTTATTCAATATAGAATATCCCGTATATTCTTTTAAGTCACGACAACTTAGTAGTAAAAACTTTATTTCGATATAAGTTACATTGATTTTATTTTAAAACCACAAAATAGATGTACATATGCTTCTTAAAATTGTATGCCAAGTGTTCACTTATTTTTTTTAAGATATATATATATATATACTATACGTATATGGGTAGACGTGACGCATGCCAGCAGGCGCCTGACTTTCGCGTCTCTACACTTTTATATATATTTATACATAAGAACAAAGAACGCCCCTGGTCACGGAAGCTGTAAATATTGCCCATTATATAACATTATATAACAAAAAGTCCTACCTTTTTATAGTAGAAACTTAAATGAGTGACATTAAGCAGTTCATATTTAATTTTAAAATATAAAAGATCACAAAAATCAATGCACATTATGAGCCATATTCCCATTTTTACTGAAACCCATTAATGCTGCAACACTAAAATCAATCTCTTCCGCCTGACCAGGAATCGTTTAAAGATATAAAAATAATAATGTCATGGAAAGCAGATTTTACTAAATAAAAATGATTTCTAAGCTTATAAAAAATTTCTTATAATATTATGTAACGAACTCTTGTTAATTTACTTACAAGCACATACTTGAATTATATACATCTATATTGTATTTTATTGAATTAATGATATTGAAGAACTTGAAAATGTTTCGTGACTTGACTCTTTAAATATAAGTAAAAATAGTTTTGCCGTGTTTCAATTTTAGACATTTCTATTATATAATGTACATAATGTATACAGCAATCCCCCCTACAACAAGGTACTGTTATATTTCATATTATACGGGAATACTCCTACAACGCGGTTTCAAATAACGCGGAACCAATCTACAGTGTTATAGGGGGGATTACTGTATTATGTATTTGTATTGGAAAGGCCATTTATAAAGTTAGTTTTAATATAGGCAAACCCCCAGAGCTAAACAGGATTTTGCAAGTAATTTAAATACTTTACCCAGTATATATATCTAAGCAATGCAAATATATATGTTTTAATTATTATAGTCTAACAATAAAGTTAAAATTTTATTATTTATCATGTGCTAACTATGAAGTATTAATTGTATTTACATTAATTTAATAAAAAACAGTTATTATGTTAGTCCTTAAACATCTGGTGTTTTAACGAATCCAGACTATTCGTTAACAGCTGACAAAGGAATTCGAACTGTAAAAATTCTCTACTACAATCTTTTCGATAGAACCAAAAAGAGCCCCATTGTGTTGGAATTGACAAGGACAAAATTTCGTTTCACAAGCTTTGAGATAAGTTATATTTAAGTGGTTCAACACGTCTGTTGTAGTAATCGTACTTGTGTTAAAGCAAAACTTATTTTTAAATATTTCTCGATGTTCCGTATAAAATAGAGAAATAAAAGCGTTTCGTTTCGTTGTGCAAATACCAAATCTGAGCGTAAAAGAACTTGAAATAAAATTGAAAATGGATTTTGAATTTAAATGAAAGTATTTCAAATGTTAGCTTCTGAAAGCATTTATTTAGAATATTGTGTTTACTTTTCAAGTGCATGTTTTATTAAAACACTTTTCAGAATTTCAACTGTTAAAAATATTAGGATATAGGATAGACATTCTAATTAAATAGGTACTTGTCTCTGAATAAGTACCTATTTAAGATATATAAGAGATAAAGTGACTAAAAGTTCTGATTTCAGAAGCATACTCATTATAGACTTCTCTTTTTTTACAAAACTTACTGCACTTGACCACCTTCAGACTATCTTTTAAACATTCTTAAACCAGTGTTGGCTTGAAAAAATAAACCGATGTGAAATTTTGTATTTTACATTTGATAATATCCATGTTTGTACACTAACGATCAAAAGTTTGAGACCACTATAAAAAGTAAGAAAACAATTAAAAGACAACGTATTTAAAACTATAAAAAAACAGCTTTTATTCTCATGTTACACACGAGATTTAGAATTAAAAAATACATGAAATTTTGACGAATACAATGTTATAAAGAAATTTTGACTGCCTCCGTGGCCTAGTGGTATAGGCTTGCGCTTTACAAAACGGGGGTCGTGGGTTCGAATCCCGCGGA
>DWHO01000570.1:0-19219 GCA_018247575.1 Eurytides lysithous rurik
TAGCCGCATGAGACTCAGCCCGAGTCATGGGGATAGTCCCCGATACTCGTATCGGCCACGAGCCGCCATACATCACAGATGTTAACGATTTTGAATTTTTATAAGGGTTTAAAACGGCTGTAATTTAAATTTAATTAGCGATAACATACACAGGTTATTTCGTATTTTACTTATCGTATATATTATTTGCGTAAATAGAAAAAAAATAGTGTAATATCAATTTAAAGTTAGGTGTCTCTTTATGGTATCTAACGATAACGGCGTTGTTAAAACTCAACTAGTTTACGAGATGAATGCATTAGTGACACACTACATTTGACACGATAATAATTTAAAGAACGTTTGGAAATCAGATAACTTATCTTATCTTAACTGACGTTGACGCTTTTAGCTTATGCGGCTCTGTAAAGCTTCAACGGATCGCCTACTCCGTGGAAATGCTAGTTTCCACGAATTGGATAGATCCCACGTCTTGTGGGGTCACGTATAAGGATATGCGTGTTGTGTAAAAATTTTAATTTACTGTATTAAAATTACTTGGGGGGATTGTCGGCTACGGACAGTCGGGGTCCGGTGTACGGACCTGAACCGCGACTGTCGTCAACTGTGGGAAATCAGATAACGTTGAGCTAACAGTGTAAACAATGGATGAGATTTTAAAGACAGTAAGCAGCCGAGGCTTCAGTTAATTGGCCGATCACAACGGCTTTCGAAGCCATCATTCCAAGTTCAAATCCAAAAACGGGAGGAATGAACCATTACAAGCTCGCAACCGCTTACGTTTGATTTCAAACGGTGCGACATTTTATAGAGCGCGTTGTCGTTAAATGCTGACTTAAATCCGTCCGCGAGATACGCACGGTCTATACGGGCGGGGCAAAAAATACGACGTCGTACTATGGCTGTATATGGAGTCCACAACTGCACGGAACTGGCCCGCCGAGGGTTTCGCTGCGTATAGTGTGGGGAGATGTCTAATTATTTCATCCCACCAACTACTGATTAGTGCATTGTGTGTCGCGCGTATGCTAGCGTAGATTGGGGGCGAGAGAAATAAATAAGGGTCGTTCGCATTTGCGCAACCCTTACTTGACGGAAAAATGAACACATGTTATTTAAATAGACGCGTAGTGTAACAACTTTAAGTGACCGATCTCGGAATAAGTAGAATAATTACCATTACATTACTCGGAGGTCGAAAGGCTCTTGTTTTCCTTAATTTTGTTTAATATAATAGATTGTTATAAATGTACATTTTGTATGTATGTTTTTACCAGCTTAAGTCTTAAATAGTTGGCATCGGCGAGTGCAACTGTATGTATGCAGAAAGGTATTTTAATATAAATTGGCATCTGCCAATTTATATTAAAATACCTTCTGAATCAAAACTCATCTGAGTTATCACAAATTTACTTTTATTGCTATGTGAGGCATAGAGATTCGTATCTATGCCTCTAGTTAATATTTATTTTTATTTTTTGTTGATTTTGATAACTATATTATCATATAAAAAAAAGACGTAGATCGTTCGTATTGAGTCGTCTTATATTGATATTTCATTTATTATTATGTAAAAAACGTATAGGATGTGATTTGCAGTGAGTAAAGGGGCCCGCGTCGTAATTAGGCGCGTGCGTTGACTTGGCAGTCGATTTTCGAACAGTGAGCTTCCGAATCCATGCTGCATAAGACATGACTGACAGTTCTGTATGAATAAATCGATCATTTGCCTTATACGTATAACGTATAACGGAACGACAACAAATACCGTCAGCTTTTCACTTTTGGCCCCATTTCTTTGCTCGATTTGGCACATTTATGATTATGTTAAATTAAAAGGAAATTCTTGGTTAATTATTCAGTTTGTATTATAGCTGACAATGTCCATTTTAATGTTCAGCAAAATATATCTGCTATTTCATTTATTGACGTATAACAAAGAGGATGTCGTCAAGTCTATGGCTATAAATTTGTATAGTGTTCGTTTTAATCTGTGAATTGTTCGAAAAGGTTTTGTAAGTGTAATAAAAACAAATCACAATAAAATATTTATATTTATATACTTATTAATATCATACCTCATGTGGACACAGCTGTTGGTGCATATCCCTTTGGTTTCACAACTGTCCCTTTTTATGTGGTTTCCACTCGAAACGAGTATTCGAACAAGGCCGATATTGGTATCGGGAACACAGCCTATTAGTAAGGTCCGATGAAGAAAAGCTTTAGTTACAAGTCAATCAAATACCTGCTTAGGCGAGTGTCATCGGCAGAGGCGCGTCTGGCGCCATATTGGGAGCGCGTTTGATAGATGAAGCGTCTCGCTGCACTCGGACAATGTTTTGTCGTATTATATTAATATTAAATATGATCCCGAGGGTCGTTCGGTTTCGCGAGTAAAAAGACGGCGGAGTCGCATTGGAGGCATACCGATGTCGGCAGAAATGCCGACGGGCGTCCAAATAGACTAAAAAAGAAATCAATCGCGTTGCTATGCGTTACCGTTAGTGATACCGCCGGTCACTAATTATTTGTTTGTTTTTTTTAAATTACTCAACGTGTGGCGACTCTATCAATTCGTTCTGGGATTTTTGTAGAGATCGACTCTACTAAACTCATACTTCGAAAGCATTTTATTTGTCTGTTGCGAAATAGAGCTGTATTAGTAGCTATTCAATTTTTTTACACATCGAACTCAAATATCTATTAAGCCTGCTCTGCGAGGCACATTCTATTAAAATTATCCAATTTTATTTCTAATTACGACTTTTGTAACTATAATATATAGTCGTCGATGACTAGTTATTGCATTTTGCGGAAGATTTGGAGTTTAGAGCTTTAGTGAATTGCATTAAGATTCGTGAGATAGTTGGGAATGCCGTTGTTGGGCGCTGGTTAAAGCAGGCAACAAGGGTTGACATCGGGGCGGCGACTGACAGGTGAATGCGACCCGTGGCGCTAGTGTCGCATTTTACAGCCGCAATTAGTCTGCGCTCAGATACCAATTAAATGTGCTGTGGGCTTATTTGCTTCAGTTTATAAATAAACGAAAGAAAAACTCTACATTCATTTTAGATGCGGATCACATCGCTTAAGTTTATCTTCAGATTTTGTTGATGGGCACCTTTTTAGTATATATATAATTTTTCATATTTGGTTTAATTTTATACTAATTACGTATATAGCATACTAGTACTATACGTAAATTGTAGACATTTCTAATGATTTTGTTTTTTTTATGATACGAAGTGTTTCAGTTGAGGTTGCAATGTTGTTAACAATTAATTTTTCAGTGTTAGGTTTAATAATGCTCGCTTATTCTATCTATTGAATTGTGTGTGTTTTTGTTTCAATATTTTCGATTGCCTTTTCTTCTGAGGTATCGGTATTCCTTACTAAGAACCTTTATAAGAATATAGTTTTAATGAGGTTATAGAGTGATCAAAATAAATTAGAACAATAATTAAATACTATATAATCAGAATGAAAGTTTAATTTTAACAATGTCACGGTAAATTGTAACGATATAGGTATTAAGCGTGAAAAACATAACAGCTGCCTGTTCAAACGGAAGATTTATTTTGTTTTAAAAAAGAAATCGAACCGAACTCCTATTGTAAGATAGAAATCGAAAATAGAATCTTGTGTTATAATGTCTGGCGTATTACATACATAAATTTCACACGGATAAACGTCCGGATCCTGAACAATTAATTCATACAAATATTTAACCCGAGGCGGAATCGATCGCAACAACTGCGTTAAACGGGTTATTAAATTTAGTTTCTCTTTATACAATTAATAGTATGTATCGTTTGTGAAGTGTAACAACATCAAGTTACACACTAATTAAATAAGCAAATAACAGCGACGAACAAATTTAACACGGTCGTATATCATTTGACATTTACATCTATTTACCTGTTATTTTATGTAGCTTGCTCTGCTAATTATTGTTTTCTTTTTCGCAGGAACACACCTGACCTTTCGAGGGTGCGACAAGGTACCTATTTTACTTTTCTGTTTAAAAATGTCTACTGTCCCGCATTAATATTTTCTATTTCACATTATCATAATAGTTCTTACAATAATAGCCTGGGTTGTAATAGGTTATTCGTTTTTTTTAATGAAACCTATCTCAACGGGCTGACACTGACAACTTTAAAATGTTGTGGTGTCAATGTTAATGGTAATATAAGCCTAAATGATTAATTCTATCCTTTTTTAAGTGGAATTCATAATAATGCAATGAAGGTAGCAATGCAAAGCGATCCTAAATGGCATCTTTACATCAACTTTAGTTAATTATGTTGAAATAATACTATGAAGTAAGTATATATATATAATCCATAACAATACTATCTAAAATGTGACAGGGATTTCTAAAATTTCATAGTTTTGTTCTTTGAATATACTAACTTTATTAACTGTCCAAATTTGTCAGAAGGAATTTTTATTGGTTGGTTAACTATTTTGCTTAAATACATCGAATTTGTTATTCACTCCTTCATTTTTTTATTTATATATTATGTAAATTATTTACATATTTCTTATAAAGACATATTTATTTGAGAGCTCTTACACTGCATGTGTTATAATTGTTAATTACTTAAATAAACTCACACGTGTTTATAACGAGACGTATGATAGTGCAGTGCAGTGCCAATGCAGTGCCACACAAAAACTGCGCAAGTTTAATACTGCTTGTTTCTGTGCTGCGCTCGGTACTCAGTAATAACGCTGAAAATATGGTCCTCATAGCGGAAAACAACATTACTTTCTGGCAGTGGAATATCTGGCAATATCGTGTTTCTGCCCTAGGCGAGCTTTGCAAACACATGTTTTGACGAGTTTTGGTATTATGGTATAAATTCATTGAAACCAGTGAAAGTTTGAAACTAGTCTCCGAAAAAAAATGTTGTAGTACATTAGTACCCTTTTTACCTCTTTGGTTCTTGGTATACAAAAATATTTAAGGATAATTTTTTCTCACCGGGCTTGTATAGTCTAAAACGTGACAGACAGCAATCACTGGACACCAAGCACAATTTAGTGTGATTTCTGTACACGAGAAATCTGAATAATAAGTTTCCTTTATGCATTCTGCTTGGGTGGAAACCCAAGACCATAGGTCGAATCTTTGTCGTTCCAGCCACTAAACTAACACCAACTGTAAAAGGTTCAAACGAATAAATCAGACTTACGATCAAAACAAAATGTTGTTAAAACAATTAAAACCATCTCGATATCAAACACGTTTGCTTATTCCATGTGCGCAAAATGAGCACAAATTTCTTAATAACTGTGTTAATGTTGCTTTATTTAACTAAAGACAGTACATTTAACAAAAA
Organism: Eurytides lysithous rurik; assembly: GCA_018247575.1. NCBI lineage: Eukaryota > Metazoa > Arthropoda > Insecta > Lepidoptera > Papilionidae > Eurytides > Eurytides lysithous. The sequence goes on from DWHO01000570.1 coordinate 5,352, forward strand.
CAGTACATTTTATAGCTTTTGCAAATAGTTTGTGAAGTAGTTTTTATTTATGTCCATATTGTTTTCTACAATAATAATAATAATTTCTCATAAAAATGTCTATTTATTTGTAAACACTGTATGTTAATTTTATCATGTTTTATCCAATTCGGTATTTAAATAACAAAAGAAAGTGTCCTAGTGGCTGGGAGTGACTTGCGATCTCAAACGGCTTCAAGAAAGTTTGTCTTATTCATACAGTCATTTTTTTTAATGTCGAAATAGCAAAAAGTCAACTGCCACATTACTGTGTTGTTTGGAAAATTGGCAAACATGTTCTATTTATTCATAGAATTTCTAAATTTATCAATCTTTGGTTACCCCATTGGGTAAAAGTAGTAAAAATCTTAGCGGCCATAGCATCAAACGATGCGTAGTCTTTAACAAATCACACGACGAATCTATCCGCAGGATCAGTTACTGAGGCGCAATCGCCAGAGAAGTCGCGTTTTCGTTCAAACAGTGTGTCGTCGGTTCCCCTGCCGCCGTCCAGGAAGAGGCGTCTCCTGTCATCTTCTGGCGCCTTTCAGGTATACATCAATCGAAGACACCGATTGTGAAGTCTCATCAGTGTGTTATACTGTGAAAAAGTTGGCTATATTCAACTCTATTTTTTCTATATCCCCTACGCAAGGTGGTATTAAAATGGGAGTTTTTTATATTATATAAAATATATGCTATTTTCAATTTGCTGTAGTGCAAATGTGAATGGTTTTACATGGCCGATCCTAACAGCTTCTCTTCAATCTCTATTATCCTGCTTTGCTTTTCTGAAAATACGAAAAAGATTATTTCTGATGTCTCTTAAAACGATTTTACAGTTTGGCGATTGATTTTGATGCCCTACGATAGCTTTGTCGTTCAAGACGTATTAGGCTTATCATCCTAGACTAATAATCGTTATACGTTATCATCTTAAATACGTGGTTTAAAATCTAGTTTTTTTTTTAATTGATAATTTCACCTGTCAGTTGTCGAACGAAGATATTGCATTTTTCGTACAAAAGCCATTAAAGTTCGTGCGTATTTTTATTTGAGTGAAGTAAAAACGCAGTTAAACTTGAGAGGCATAAATCTTCTTTCCGCCCTGCTTTTGCAATTTAGAACCTTGAAACTAGATTGTATGTCTGTCCCAGTCGCCGCACAGCATTCATTGCGACACTAAATAATCTTTAGTAAAATATCAAAAAATTATGATAATTTATTCTAAGTTTGTTGGTGGTAAAGTCAGCAGCAAAAAGCAGTTAGGTCATGGTTAAATGACTCGCAGTTTACCATGACCTAACAGAAAATCGAGGTGAAGTGGAATCGTTTGTGCTTCTGCATTTCGTCCTGTGAGTGAGGTGATCCGCCGACCTATTCTAAGTAGTTCTATACGTAGTTCCATACGACTGAAGTTGAAAAATAATTCCCAGTAGTTCAGCCCCTATGTAGAACTACTCGGACTTAGCAAATTGTTAATATTTTGTTCCAAGTAGTCATATCCATCAATAAAGATCGTGCCACATACCTCAGTTAATGGAATTATTTTTCCAAATAGTCATACATGTAGAACTAAGGGTAGAACTGCTTGGAATAGGCCGATCCGCCTCTCTACCGCACTCTATTCCCAACTAAACATGGGTGATTTTCCGTAAAATATATTGCAACTGTCAATTCCAGATCGATGAATCTGAATCCTCGCCGAAGAAGCCCGAACTCACTCGTTCTGATATGGACCAGTTGAGGAAACGCCCTGAAGCACTGTCAAACAGGCGGTGGAAAACCGAGAACAAAGGCGAGGTGAAAAACGATATTGTAACTGAGAAGAAAGAGATTGAGATAGAGAGATTCGACAGCGAAGCGAAGTCCAATTGTGTTTCCGCTTTCAAAGAAAGTAAAATTTGGGATTAATGAAATAAAACAGTGTTGACCTTAATCGTGTTTGTATTATTTCCCAGAAAGAGCAACAAAATGAGTATTGTGTACCGCAATAATTTCCTTTTAATTATATTACAATAATAATAGAGATCTCCTTACCGATTCCGGCCACAGAGGCCGATCTACAAGAGATCGGCGGGCTGCGCGGGATATATTATATTGCACAAGCGTTTAAGCAGACTCAGATGCAATCACTCTTTCTTTGCTCTCTTTTTTTATCCCAATGTGGATAACCGTCACGACTAGTGGGAGGTCAGGCGCAGAGGCCGCGACATTAAACCGACTTTTAGCAACGACTCCAAGCCACCGTTGGATGGCATTGACAAGAAGCCGAGACAAATTTTTAACATGCCCATGCGAGGCATGGATAATCTTACTAGACACTCAGATGATCAGCTCGTAATGCCGTAATTTCACCAAGAATCAACAACACAAAGTCATTGCCCTCCATGGGATTCGAACCTACAACCTCCGATTTGTAAAGTGCGGACCCCTACCACTAGGCCATGGAGGCGTTAATTATATTAGTATAAGTGCAAAAGAGGGTTTAGTTAGTTGCAATGTTATTGTATCAAAATTTACTTTCATGAAGTTGTTGCAATATTATTTTTAATTTCATAACATAAAAAATAACAATATTAACAACATTTAATCAAACCTAATTTGACTTGGTTTCTATAAAGTTAACTTTACAGTTGCTACAAACCTTCGTCGAGTTATCATTTATTATAACTGGCCATCGCAGGTCCTGTTGAAAAATAGATTATCTTCCTCTATCATGTGGAATCGGATATAAAAATCTGTTTACATTAACACAAGAATAAGAACAGTGAAGATCTGCACAAAGATTTCTTACTTAATTCTTCGGATACAGGCAATTACTTTGTATTATGTAAAATGATGTCTCCCGAATAAAACACAAATTTCGAATTCTTTAAAATAAGCACAACGCGTTTTGACGCGCATTGACTTGAAGCTCTTATTGCAGCACGCTATCGCCAGCACGTTTGGGATTTCCAAGGGCATTGCATGAAGGGAGGCACATGCCGCTTTGAAACCCCAGCTATACGGCGACGCTCGTTGTATTGTCTGATGTAAACAGTCACTGTGGGAAAAATACGTCTTTGCACACAAAAGACACTATGACACGATTAAACGGCGCACAGAAGTTCTTTTCAACAATTATAAAAAATCACAACGCTTTAATATTTTTGAGTTTCGTTTGTGCAACATATAGCGCTGTAATTTCAAGTAAAAACTGTATTTTTGCTTGAAATTACAGCGTTATATTTACTTAATTTAGCATTTTATATTACTATATATTTATATAATTAAGACATAATAACACATATAAATAAAATCTAAACATATTGGTGCATGTAACATAATTATTTATCAAATTAACTTGATTCGGATTCGACATAAAATATTTATTTAACATAAAAATATAGAAAAATTTACACACTACTTAGATTGAGTTACTTGCTTTTTACGTCCATATTTAGGTTATGAAATGAGAAATAACATTTATATCAGTAATCTTTTCATTACGACTTTCATTGTAATAGGGATAAAACCCTGATGGTTTTCAAATTCATTATTTTTTTAAGGCACCAGCAAACGTTGACACTTCGCAATCTTCTATCTGTTTACATCACAGATTAATAAGTATATCAATATATGCAATAATTAGTACGCTTTCAAAGTTTACGCAAGCTTTCACAGTACAGATATCGCGGCCATATATCTAACCAACCTGTAGGTTGTTTGCTATGTCGTTTCAATGCTACCAATTTAGCCAATTTATTAGCGTTGCATCCAAGTAATTGTGTAGTCTGTTACGGGCAGTCGCCTCGGGCCTTATTAAATAGTTCTGTTAACAGAGCAGCTTACTAATTGTGCTATTGTACATCAATATGTGTTAATTAAATCGAGGCGTCATGTTAGCGGTTCCTCTTTGATCTACGCCGCAAATGTTCAGCGGGACCGTTCGAACTCACGAACTGTTCATTGTCCCCATGGTTTACGGCTATATGCCATATATAATCATTGTCACATGTTCAGCCGTTTGCATTAAAATATGAAACATTTTCTGGTTTGTACATCTATCTATACGTAGTGGTAGATAAATTATTTTATGGATTTTATAGTTTTTTCGTCGCTGTCTACGTTTCACGATACACATGCCACGGTATATGCCGCAACTTCATAGTTGATTGGGGCTATTAAAAATATGAACGATCATAAAATATTTCTACTTGCAGCACTTAAAATTGAAATTTCGCCACCTTTTATTACTTAATACTATGTACAGCTAGATAATAAATAAAGCTGTGATGCTAAGATAACTGCTAACTAAATATAAATTAACTTGGTAGTGTACAATGTTGGACTCAATGACACTTGTACTGATCTTTACGAGCTTGTTTGCACGTTGATGTCTAATACTCGATCGTGAAGCGTGGTTGAAAAGACATCAACGGTCGTTAAGATATTATCAGTAAGAGAAGACCTGCTTCTCCGTATATTACAAGAACAACTAATTATTTCGGTAGGTTGAAATACTTTTCTCTTTTATTTTACAGGTCTGGCATGAAACATAATATTGAAAAAAAAAATATTACGGGACTCGTGACACATACTAGGTTTACTATTTAATACAAAATGTTACTTCCTGTACTAATTCTTGTAACCAATTAAACATAACCAATGAAACATCGTAGGCTTAGGTAGTTTAGTGATGGGGTAGTAAATAGCACAATAAAAGTAGCACATAATTCCTAGAACGCTCAAATTTAAAAATAAATTATTCGGAAATTATGTGCTGATTAAGATTTACAAATTTTACTCCTTAGTAGGGCAAGCCAGGCTTTTGGGCTTGTATTGTAGTACCGCCACTGGATGGGGCTAACATTACAATAGATAATTCCAGCCTAAGTAATTGAGAAAGATCTATGATCTCTTCGGAAATCTCTCGATATTCTCTGCCGTACATCGATTTGGACCTTCAAACCCATTTGACCTTCGCGATCTCGTTATCGCTAAGCTGTCATATAATTTATCGTTGGGTGTACCACGGTTTTTACCTAATGTGACTACGTCTATCAAATTATAATATAAAAATACATACTATTTTGACAGATTGAAATTTTGTGGTATGTTGTGGTGGTCACTTAGTGTCTTTAGTAATAATAGTGGCGGTAACCAAACTAGTCGGAATTATTATTCCTATTCCTATATTGGGATGGAATTATTTAACTTTTCTGGTTCAGTTTTATATGGGTTTTATGTTCTGTTTTGCACTGCTGTTGCTAAAGCATTTCATTTGATGGTCGTATATCAGTCCCTTCACAGTATTCAGTTCATAATTTATAAAGCTATTTGTTGTAACTAAAGATTAAAACGAAACTATACAAACACATGTTATATCGACATTTTACAACTACTTTACTTATTTAACCCTCTTCAGCATTTCATTTGCTTGTTTTTTCGTTGCATTCACCACTGTAACTTGGGACTTAGCAGGCCAGTAAGGAAATGGACACCAACTAGTCCGCCAAGGCCCTAGTTGCTAGTGGATTACATGTTTTGTCGTTTGCTGATGCTTCCTTTAAATTTTTGTGATGTAACAAATCTGAAATCGAACATGTATTAGTGAAGTGCGTTGGAAATTTGCAAATTGTGTTTTCATCTAAAGTGCTGCAAATAAAAGAAAAACATGTTGAGAAAATTCGATATAATCGTTTTCATACCGAATTTCAAAATACACATGCCTTTTTAATACTGATGGATATTCCTTTTATTGTTTGATGGAAGTTAAATAGGATATATTTTTCAATCAAAAGAAATACTATGGTTTTTCGAGTATTTTTAATTTTTTTTAAAAGAACCTAAAAACAGTATTTATATCATTAAATAAAGTATATCACTATTCATAATATTCATAATATTTACAATTTAATTCTTTAACATTATGAAAATAAATATTGTTAATATTTCACCAATGATTAAACGGGGACGAGGACACTAAACAAATTACTGTTAATGTTAACTATTTATTATATTAAATCGGTATTTATTCTAAGTAAATTATGAATGGCATCTTAAAATTAAATATCGCTTTGATACATACACATGAAGAGACTGAAGTCGTTACTACTTACCTTCAACTTCCCGATATATCAAATTGCAAGCCCATCCCGGTTTCAGAATAAAGCAAATCTGCGAAGCTCCCGGCTAGCGACGCTATGGTATTAATAAACGCCGTGAATGCTTGAAGTGCGCGTGCGCGCCTACGGCGAGTTGCGTTTGCGCCGCACTATGCGGACACTACGAGCTGATTTTTGTGGTGTAGGGGGGTGGCCACGAGACCGTAGCACCCAAAATGGGCGTAGACTGTAGTTTTTACCAGCATTTGCATTAGCAAATGTCAGCTGTGGCGTAATCACCACAGCATTCTTTTATATGGAAATATGGTGTATTTATTTACTGGTCCATTAAATATGCAGAGTATTAATGTATACGCCACGGAATCGAGAATAACACATTAAATTGCAAATTCTGTATTTTCTTGTTTATTTGCCGTGCAGGGACGGTAACACCATACAAGCCCAAAAGCCCGGCTTGCCCTACTAAGGAGTACAATTGATAGATCTTAATTAGCACATAATTCCCGCAACGCTCAAATTTAAAAATAAATTATTCGGGAATTATAAATTTTATTCCTTAGTAGGGCAAGCCGGGCTTTCGGGCTTGTATGATAGTACCTGGTGCCGTGGTGCACTGGTGCCGTGGACAATTCCTGTAACAGTATAACATACTCATGATATACATAGCACTTTTTTCACTCCCTTGTCTTCAAGGTCGATCGTAATAGAAATATAAATGATGACGTAAACGGTGCTTTGTTACGCATACTAAACTGGTTTGAAATTAACAATTTAGTACTAAATGCCAAGAAAACTAAATGTGTGAAATTTACCTTACCCAACGTAAAAAGTCAAATTCACAGTTTGCTTCTTAACAACAAAGCACTAGTTCCACTGGATTTTTTATCTAGAGTTATAACTCTAGATAAAAAAATCCAGTGTAACTCCTCTTTCAACACTCGCGGGTAAACACAGCGCAGCCGTCATTGCAGTGAGGAAAGTAAGACAATTAACTGACGTTAATACAGCTCGACTAGTTTATTTCGGGTTTTTTCATAGTATTCTGTCTTACGGTATCCTATTGTGGGGTAGCGCTAAAACGCGCGTGCACCACCTCGGGGCTAGCTATAGCGGGCGACGGACGCCCGTAGCCTTAAGCTTTCCGCGCCCGCCTGCGGCGTCCATAACGGGGCCGCGACTTCCTTCTGCAACATTACTCCGGCCAGCCGCTCCCTCCACTTCCCGCACAGGTTTTATCGAGCGTCGAACATGCACAATCTTCAATTTCTCGTGTGCACGTGTGCTCACCTTCGAGGCGGAGACTCGTTCGCCATTCATACTATATGATCACACTGATATCTTTAAAAAAAAAGAATATTTAGCGGCTAAAACGTTTAACAAACTTTTATCAAATTAGAATTAGAAGTAGTGATTTAGAAATAAAAACTAGTACTTAGAAATAGCAATGATAAGTAGGATATAGTGAAATGTACTTAAAAGAAATTACAAAAACAAATGAACGTAACTGACACATCTCACCATTTTTCAAATTTTATTGTTATTTCAAAGACGAACACTTCCTTCCTTTGCATGTCCTAAAAAGAATATGATAAAATACCCAAACGACATACATACATAATCGGGTAATAAGTTCTTTCACGTAATGAAAACTTTTGAATTTTGAATGCTAGTCACAAAAATATTTATTCGAATTTCCGATGCTTTGTGGAAATAAAAATGTACACTATTTCAAATTTAAATATGGAATGGGCGCTTAAGAAGACCTAGTAACGGTTATCACATCAGATTTTCGAATTATCTACTAATAAATTTAAATGTGTCAATTATTTCAGAATAAAGGTGTGACAGAACTTAGGACACGACTAGGTATAATATCGGGCTTCCTTAACGAACTCTCATTTGGTATTGAGTACGTGGTAAATATGCAAATAAATTTATATGTAAAAGTTTTATAGACAGGATCGTAATTGCATGTACCGATTTGTACTCAGGCTTTATAATTAAGCAAACAGCTATGTGCTAACTGCATGCAAATATACGATTTGCCAGTTTACATTTTTTTATTTGTAAATTGAAGGTTTTTTTTTGGAATTTAGCTTGATTTAAGTCAATAAATTTATAGATGATTGGTCCAGCATAGTTTCGAAACATTTTTCTTATATCGGAAATAATTTTACTAGCCCATTGGTGTACTGGTTAGTGCTCCTGATCGCAACGCCGTTCGTTTCGATTCCCACCCAGGACAAAATGTTTATACGATGAGTAGAGGTATTTGTTCTGTGTCTGAGTGGTAATTATCTATATAAATATATATTTTAAAATATGTATGTATGTATATCATTTGTCTGATTACCATCCATAGTACAAGCTCTGTCCAGTTTTTAACAATAATATCATCTCACACATTGCCATTTGGGATCAAATTGAGGTTTAAAACGTACTCTGTACCTGTATGTAACGAAATGTTATAATTCAATTCTTACACATTTCTTTTAAATATTAAATTACAGTAACTTTTTCTGATTTTCTAACCCCAGTTTTTTAGAGTTGAATGCATTTGATTTAAACTGTGTACCTACTATGTATTTTTAAAACTTTTTTTCAAAGAAGGGATACTTTAATTTTCTGAATATATTTTGTTGATTTTAGAATATCGCTTCTTTTTATAATCAAAACACGTCTGTTATCACTCCGTTAATGTCTTTTGTATTTATTCAAGGCTTTCATTAAAAAAAGTCAATAGACGTAACGATTTCTTCAGCCGAATGTTTTGTGAAGATTGAGAATTTAATTATACGACATGTTTGATTGTGATTAAAACTGAATCCCGTATTTAATGTGTGACGTATTTGTTGGCTTCTTTATTTAATTAAGCCTACAACGTATGCTAAAGATATCACAGATAGTTAATGACAAACTATTCACGTGTCCCAGTGCTGGGCAAAACCTTTGTTTTTTATCTTTTTTATATCTTAGTGGATTTTTCGCTGTATAAGTTTTGGTTGAGAGCGTTTCAAAATGGCCCATAATTATCATATTAACACTTTCGTAGATACACCCATATTAGTGCAGCACTCTGAGATGATACATAAAATCTTTTACTACACACGAAAATAATCTTTTACCTAACTAATAAGACATTACAGAAAACCACTTCGGAGTGCATTATTTTAAAAGTAGTTTGATCGTTCGGAGAAGCAACAAGGGTATGCTTTAACAATTTATTCAGATAAATTAGACAACCTTCGGATCTAATGTTTGAACCCATTGTAAATTTGTGGTAAAGTTCAAAAGGTAAAATTGTTATAAGACACGGGTGTCATAGACTTATTTTAAATGAAATATTACTTACAAAGGACTAAATATAAAAAATTATCAAAATTTTCATGTACAAAATATGGATTCGAGAATGTCGTTAACACTTAAAATGCGGTACATGCTAACCTACGATCTCCAAAAGATTAGATTGGGTGCAGAACCCAGGTTACAAGAGTTGCTTATACCCGAATTACATAAATATCCACGAACTTTAACTACTGAACTGCATTTTATGCATGGACTATATGAATTTGAATGTTCCCGAACGTAAAATCGTTTTCAACACCTTGATCTGAGGACAGATACGAAAAAAAAAACGATAGCAAACTAGGATTTCAAAGCGTGGTAAATAATTTTACAATTTTTTATTTGTCTTTTTATCTCTGATTCGAGAAACTGTATCGCAATAAAATTAAAAATGATCAGCAGGATTTGTTTTGATAAGTAAAAATGATAACTTAAAGCTCTTTTATGGTTGTTATTAAATTTAAAAATAATATTTAAATTGATATTTCTCTCAAATATAGTGATAGATGGCGAGTGAATTTCATTGTATTTAAAGTTTGGCGATAACTTTGACTTGACCTGTGGTATGGGTGCGTTTGCAAATTTTTAAATGCCGGACCCCAATGAGCTCACTAATTAGACGTAATGCAAAGAGCAAATTGTTCTTAACTTTAAGCCGGTTCTATGAGACCGGATGAGCCGTCCAATTTTTCTAACAAATTTGCCCCTGTAACAGTACTCACGTTTCTATTTAAGTACACAATGTAATAAACCAAGTGAAATCGACAAATCCTTATCAGAAGACATTGTATCAACTAAACAAAGTAATAAATGCATTCCCTGTCCAAATATAAATTAAATGATAAAAGATACAATCCGTTAACAAACATAAAGGCGACTAACATTATAATGACGTCACACCTATGACTTTAAACGACGGATTTATTGTAACGTTTGTCAGTTTCGAAGAATAATAATATAGGGATTAAAGTAGGTTGATCTTAAGTACTTAAATTGTACTTAAGATCAAGTGAGCTGACTGCTGATGTAAAAAAAAGGAGAATTGCATTTTAGAAACTAGCATTTCGTTATTTATAACGCTACCGTGATTAGCATTACTAAATGTCATAGAATTTGAAATATATAATTTCTTTTAATATTTTTTTTCTTTATTATATATATCATTTCTTTCAATATTTATCTTTCCATTCAACACAATGAAATGTCAGGATAAGGTTAAAAAACGTAACGTAATCCGACCGGACTGCAGATGTCTATGTTCGCGGTATTCCATAAAAGACCGATCAACCGGTAGCTTGTTTTTTTATCTTAAAATATTTTTTACGAAAAAATTATAATTTTATGATATAATCCAAAAGATCAGTGTCTTCACTTTCGAATGATATACACTTCTCTCGGAAAAGCGTTTGAGCGGCGATCAAAATCCACGATCAAATAGTACGTTCGTGTTTTCGCGTAGTATTTGCAACTGGATAGACAATGTTGACTTTCGCGAGGCCTGTCATGATATATAGGATGACTCGCAGTGCCACCGTTCACACTCCTAGAGTGTTACCTCCAGTGACGAACTCTAGTGTTAAGTTCATCATCATCACCTACATTTGTTCATAGCCACACTAGTGGCTGAACTATCACTCCACATCAAGAAGCAGAAGAGACATATAAGACCAAGCCAAGTGAGTCAGTTCTGAGCAATATTTCAAATAATTATAATTTATAATCTAAAAACTTTAAGTTAATGTAGGCTTTAGCTAGTACGATGGCATAGAGAAAACTTACAAAGTAAAGAGGGAATAACGATGATAAAGGAATTATATCTGTCACACATGATTCTCATTTACTTATTAGTGTAATGTCAATAAAGAGTGTTTTAAAATTTTATTTACTTCCAACAATTTACAAAATCCATGTTTTGGGAGACGAACAATTTAATATATTATATAAAAGTTGACATTTTATTGAATTTGCGTAAGTAGGAGAAAACATTACAAGCACACTTTTTAAATGGGCCAATGAAGGCCTGACAAAATTTCAATACTGATATCCCCCCCTCGTGGAACAATGATAATTGAAACTTCACGAGCTCATCTCGTTAGACCTCCGTCCCAGATGTCCACCGATTAGCACCGGCACTTAGTCATGTCAGCATAAATTTATGCGAATTGTCTATGGTTCACCTTCGAAAATATTCCACGGACCATAGTGGATAATCCGTCAACGCATTTTCGTTCAACAACGTTTGTTCTACGCCTGCCCACATATTTCTCTTCGTTGTCCTATTTTAGCAAGTGATCATTTATTAGTGGTCATTATTTCATTACGAGGATTCGTGAGAGCATGGTCTATGCCTATTGCTAGTAATCGCTACCATGTTGTTGATGCTAACGAAATGTTTTTTCCTAGCCTCAAAAGATTAAAGAAAATAAAGCATCAGTGACAATATTGATGTATATAATTATTATTATTATTATATAAATGTGATAATAACCTTCTTTGAAAATATCTTAAGAATAATCTTAAAGTACATTTTTTAATTGACGATCAATGGATAATAACCGAACCAATAATAATCAAACACGATAAGTTACTAATAATAGTATAATGGTGCTTACTTCCTTTCTTATGATTTTTTTTCCATTATCCTATGTATTAGTGTATATTTAAAGTTTAATTGCATTTATATCAGTCTAGAATATCATATGACACTAAATAATAATAATAATACGTGGATGTTCAAAGTACCCCCAAATGCTCATATAAAATAATAATACGATAGCTTATTACTATTATACCAAAATACCTGATTGTGAATCCATAAAAAAGGTACGATATTAATTATTGATCACATATATATCGGATATAGAAGTGAATATGTATTGGGTACATAAATAATTAAAAATAATTAAGTCGATAAAATTTCGGTAACTAAAAATAAATAATTAATTATCGTTCGGTGCCCAATTTAAATTCAATGTTAACTGCTGTACGTTTATGTTTTATAAATACATTAATAATATTTCAAAAGTGTACACTGTTTTCGACTTAAGGTTTTTAAGACGCTATACCTTGTAATTGACGAAAACGAAAACGTTATCATGGAATGTAGATGACGACAGAGTTGAGGTGATCTATTATACCTCTACTACTACGATCTACTATACCTAGTAGAGGAAAAAAGGTTTTATGAACAATGCAAGTCTTTCGGCTTTATGTATTTAATTTCCTTCAATAAAGGAGTATTTATTTAAAAAAAAAAACAATAAACGAAACAAATAATTGTATTTCAATCCGTTCACTCGTTTTCAGAACAGTTGGTATGTGCTAGTAAAAACTATAAAAGATTAAATAACACAATTAAGTAATTAATAAACAGCGTTTTGTCGTAATTTGAATAACGGTGTTTTCGTATTTTGTCTTTATCTTATAATTCAATAAAACTTTAAATGCCCGAGTTCTTACTCGGACAAAAACTTTCATCATATAACATTTTCATTTCATTATATTACATAACAAACGTTCACCTAACGTGAATTACCGCGTGGCACGGTGTACAATAACCAGGAAAATACCGGAACGGACCCTGTCAATATTTGGAACAACGAAAATAAAAATAAGTGTTAAATATGCGAAATCCGATCTGGGGCCATATAATCTAACGTGCAAGCGTTTACTCAACATATATAGACAAAGGATAATATAGTTTATACGGTAAAAGGACATATATAGTTTATACGGTATATTTATTTATATTACTTTTACATATAGCATTTGTTAGTGCCAATAGAATATAGGACTGCGACAGACGGACAACTGGAAATTTCTATTTGTTTGTATTGTACTCGGCTGTCATAGATACGGCTTACTTATTTATATAGGCTACAACGAGTCACTGTGGCATCCTCCGTGCAAAGTTGTCTCGAATCACAGCTGACAGGTGTGATCAAGATTAAATTATGAACGATGATAACATATGCAGTGGGTCTGTAAACAATCTGCGTTAACGAGGTTTTGGATATGATAAGGTGCATGCAATTTTCCGGTCGTCAATACTATATACGTAGTACGACATGGAGTCGCTTGACTTTTCGTTCTTTAAAAAGAAAGCTGGCCCCATTTTGAGATGTAAATATCTTATGTCATAAGGGCGTTTCAATTTTTGCTCCAGGTGGGAATCGAATCCAGAATCCGCGACGCCGAAACCAGCATCATCATCTATGTTGTCTCGCGCACACATTGTATAGGGTGGGCCAAAAATTTTTGCAAATTAAAGCTTGGGTTAAAAAGTTTGAGCAAACGGGATCGACAACAAACTGGGCGCCCACGTTCAAGAAGAAGCGAAGAGAACATTCGGGAGGTTGAAATTTCTGTAAGGGACGATCCAGAATCATCTACGCG
>DWHO01000571.1:0-19213 GCA_018247575.1 Eurytides lysithous rurik
ACAAACGGCAGAGCGACACTATCCCCCTTTCAGCGAGCTGTCTAATCGTCAACGTGAGAATCCTGTCGAGACATGGTGAGCCTGTGGAGCGGGCTACAAACACCCTACTAACTGCGCAAAACTGTGATGGATTCAAAACTTCTCTATTTAATTGCTTGTAAAAGATCCGTCAAAAAATGTATTTTAACTTAAATAATTGGTTATTATAACTTTTTCGTAGACACAATAAAATAAAATTGTGATACTGACAGCGATACGAGAATTTTTGGCCGACACCTATTTGGTATCGGTTGTAAAGTATCGATACCAAAAATACTTGTTATCGAAAGAAAAGTATCGAATAAGTACTTCTATTTACTCATATCGCATCCCTTGTTCTCTCTGTCAACTGTCAAGCAATAAAGTAAGCATCAAAAATATTGTAATATATAGTAACTAAAATTAATATTTTTTAAATTGACTGCTTGGTTTTTGATAAAGACGAGGTAAAATAGCTTGTTATAGACGAATATTCCTGCGGATTATTTTATAGGTATACTTACCAAAAGATTTTGTATCTTGGAATTTCTTGAATTTTGAACAAGGACATTGTTATAGATTTTATGTAAGTAATACAATACTGTTATCGAAATGGGTAATGCAGGAAGTAATCAACCTAAAGATTGGCATAAAGACAACATAGCTAAACAACCAGACGTGGGGCCGTCATCACCTGTTAAAGAGGGAGAAGCATTTACTTTTGACAAAAAAGTTGATGATGATCGTAGTGGTCGAGAAGATGACAGTAATATAGAAGATGGAGCCCCATATTACACTAAAGCTGTTCCTGAAAGTAATATTGAATATAACGAAACAAGAGAAAGATCAAACACCTTAACTGAGAGTACTAAAGATCCTGATGATATTAAAGTTTTACCAACCGTATTTAAATGGGAAGGTGGAGGCAAACAGGTATTTTTAAACAGTTTTCTGATAATATATTGATTATATAGTAATAGAAGTCACTGTATAATATCAGTTTATAAAAACTGTAATGTAGAATGTAAGAAATCATTAAGAGTAATATACTCTGCTACTGTTTGGCAAACATGGCCATATATGAATAAATTAAAATGTTTCATGATTAATATTTTTTTTTCATACTTAAAATATGAAATTATTTAATTATTAGCAAATTGTAAAATTAGCCATTTAAAATATAGAAAACTTTTTTAAACAATTTTAACATCTGTTGGGAAACTTAGAACTGGTTTTTATTATATTTTTATTAATAAAATATTTGATGTGTTTATTAATTGAACATTTTAGGTTTACATTAGTGGTACATTTACTGACTGGAAAACCATTCCAATGGTTAAATCTCATGGAGATTTTGTGACTATCATTGATTTACCTGAAGGTGAACATCAATATAAATATTTTGTTGACGGTGAATGGAGACATGATCCAACTGTGGTAAACTAACATAATCAGTATATTTTACATCTTTCTCTTTTATTGTTTCTAGAAATAAAGTAGAAATTGTATTGTTTCAGAAAGTTATAGATAATGGAATGGGATCTAAAAATAATTTAGTTACTGTAAAAATGTCTGATTTTGAAGTATTTCAAGCTTTAGCCAAGGATAGTGAAGGAGTTCATAGTAGTGCTCAAACTGAATATTCACAGGTATTAATTTTTTTTAATTGAAAAAAAAATAATATATATATATTTTATCTAGTATTGTATTACATAGCACTAACAGCGATATTTGTTGTTAATGCAAATTGCTACTGCAGTATTAGGTTGTGGCCTTATCAGCATGCTGTACACATTTGCAAGCTAACCAATTGTGCCAATGGCTGGTTAATTGATCCAACACTACACAATGTGATGACATTGCAATAGAAGAAGAAAGACCGAGTGAGAGCTAATGTATGTTTAGATTACAGGACAAGTGCACTATAATATTCATTAATTTCTATTTAAATGCTTGTTTTAAACACCTTTTCAATGTACTATTATATTTGTATATTCATTTCTAAACAAACATAAAAAAATATTTTTTAATAGATATAAAAGTCTGCTGATTATATATAATAGTAAAATATTACTACTAGATAAGTTGATGCAGACTTGCTCAGCCAATATTGTTAATTTTTTCATTACGACCAGTGTTTTAATACTCATTCACAAGTATTATGTTATTAAAAGTTTTAATAGCATTATAATGAAATTGTTGAAATAATATTAATTGACATTACTAATTAGAGTGGATGAACTAGACTATTTATATGCTATTTATTTTATTATATTAAAATATCAAATATATATATTTGATATTTTATGATATTTCAAAATAATATATCATTATGCATTATTTTATAGGTGTGTATATAGTAGAATTTATTGTTTCAGGAAATTCCTCAATCCAAACCTTGGGAAAAAATATCTGGCCCACCAATATTACCGCCCCATCTTTTACAAGTTATACTGAACAAAGACACTCCACTTTCCGTAATATATATTTTCCTTTTTTTTTATATTACATTATTACAAATTTATAATTTTTATAGTGTATTAAATATCAATTTTATTTTTAGTGCGAGCCTACACTTCTACCTGAGCCCAATCATGTTATGCTGAATCATTTATATGCGCTATCTATAAAGGATGGTGTAATGGTCTTGTCAGCGACACATCGCTATAGAAAGAAATATGTGACAACTCTTCTTTATAAGCCAATATAAATCAAGTATTAATGTAAAAAATACAAATCTTTAGAAAAAATTAGTTAAGGTATTAGTGTAGATTAATTGTTTGGTAATTTATTTGTGCAATATGTTTAATCTCTTGTCAAATGTTTAATGTTAATAAATGGCTATGAAAGTCAACTGAAATGTCGAACATATTTTAAGTACAATATAACCATGATGTAATAATCGAGTGCCTCAGCTGTTTTGAGTATTGAGTTATTTAATCTACTATAATTTTAAAAGCCAAATACTTATGGTTGCATTTGTTTACTAGTGGTTTTATTATCATTTTAATAATATAAAATTAGTAGTAAAACACCAATGCTTAATCTAATTTGGTTTGATATTATGATAATAATTAAAAAAATCCTATGTTTGTAACATTTTATTTAAAATTTAAATTAAATAACAGGTCGCTTAAATAATTAAAGGTTTTAGGTACAAAAAACATATCTGAAATATCTTAAAATAATATTTAAATAAAGCTAGAGTCGAGCAAAAGACAGAGTAATATCAGTTCTCTTAGATATCTCATGATTTGCAATATTAACAGGTAAGTGAAAAACCTATCATTTGATGAATTACAAATATTTTATATAATAATTATTATTATTTTGGAAAATTGTTAACAGACTCATAATTTATAATTTTTTTGTGCAATATTACATTTTGTATAAAGTATCATTTAATGTTTGAAATAAAACATCATTATGGACACTTTAATGCAAAATGGAATTTAATGTTCTAGATGTGTCATTGTTTTATCATTCAATTGCTTACCATGCCAGTAAAATGCTACATAAGAGGGGAAGGGCATAAGTTCACTTTACATTTGCACATGAACTTTTTGATCAGGAGAGCTAATCTATGCTCTAAAATAATTTCTGACATGATTTATTCAAAATAAATTATTGCTGTATGTAGTGCCCAAAATTGAATTTCTGTGATGTGTATAATTTAGATATTTATCAATAGTCATTATGAATTATTTTGAAATATGTCCTCCCGACTGATCCGGTCTACAAGAGATCAGCCGATTGCATAGGATATATTGTAATGCATAACCATTTGTTCAGACAGGTGTATTCTTCTTCTACTCCTTTACTCTCATAGTCTGATGGTCCGGATAACCGACACGACCGGAGAGAGATCAGGCACAGAGACGATGACATTACACCAACCTCTTAATAACTTATCCAAGCCACGACATGAGATGGCGTCGACAAGAAGCCAGGACCGATTTTTACATGCCTATCTGACGCATGGACCATCTTACTTTTCAGGCAATCAGGTGATCAGCCCATAATGCCCTAATCACACTAAGAACAACAACACATAGGCATTGCCCTATGCAGTATTCAAACTCACGATCTCCGATTTATAAAGCGTCGGCCTATACAACTAGGCCATAGAGGCAGTTGCAAATAGTCAATGAGTAATTTACAATAACATTGCTTTGGTCAACACTGATATAAAATCTAATGTTATGAAATAAACATTATTCAGTTACAATTTCCAATAAAGGTTTTTTATCTTTAATATTTGTAGGAGTTGTATTATTAACTGGATTCTTGAAATACATTGCTACAGCAATACTAACCAAACATATGGATAAAATAGTAAACCTTGTAATTAAAATATTAAACAGAATATAACAGACTAGAGCTGTTATTACTAATTCCAAAGCACTAGCATAAGTCTTTAAAATAGAGTTAAGATTCTTCAAGAAGAAACTGGTAACTATCCCTACAATGGCACTATTTACAGTTATAAGCAATACAATGATGTCCCCTAGAGACTGTATATCACTAAATATATTACCTAATTCACCTTTGTACATTAAAATAAATAAATTACATACAACAGAATCAAGATACATAAATACATTTTGCAAAAATATATCTACATTTGAACCTTTAGTTTTAAGCAAGTATTCATTATAAGTTCCAGCCAAACAAGAACAAAAATTCTGAAAATTTATTGATAAGAAATATATATTAAAAATCTGTGACCACAAATCCATATCTTCCTTAGATTGTATAGCAGCAGCATCAAAATTTTTAATCATACATCCTAATGTGAGAATTCCCAAGGAGATCCATTGTAATAATGTTAGTTTTTTGTTGAACAAAAACTAGAAAATGGAAGTTTTTGTTATTTTATGTAGGAAAAAATAGATTGAATAATAGTTAAGAACTGGTACTTTACCTGAAATAGCAAAGCTGTAAGAACAACTCTGAACTGGAGCAGAATGTAATATGATGTTGGGTCATAGTGTGACAAATTAATAAATGCTAAATTGTTATAAAAGCAATACAATAGTGATGGAATGAAATACAACAAAAGAAGATTATAATTTAAAGCAATGGCTTTAAATATGTTTGGTTTATTTCTGAAACAAAATTGTACATTTGAATAAATTTGTCTGTGAATAATGTTAACAGTATTTACAATTTCATGGCTTGTACCATACCAAACCTTATATTTGTTTCTTTAATAAAAAATAAATTATTTCCCCCCTTTAAAACTAGCTTCATCTCATGCATTCTTATTATTATACAAAGAATAATACCAAATTAATAATATAAGATTGTTAAAATTAACACAAAAGAACAAATTGTACTTTTAGGACTTATTTAATTATTAATATCCTGTTCATGATTATAAATATTATATCAACTTTAAATCAAATTAAAATAATTTAAAAGCTGTGCTATTAATAATAAAAGTATTGCTTTGGTTTTAATACAAATGGTATATTCGGCATACTAATATATAATAAATTTAATTTGGTTATAGTTCAAATATTTACTTACTCTCTTTTGTAGGTGTACAAGGTAGCTGATATTAACAGTTTTAACAACTCCGAAAAAAATACTACAAGAGTAGTGTTATAGTCATAACCACCATTTTCTGTTTTAGAGGCAGTGATAAAAACACCTGTAAAAATATGTGCATATATCAGATATGTAATTGTATTCCTCTGACT
The DNA here is from genome assembly GCA_018247575.1 of Eurytides lysithous rurik. Taxonomy (NCBI): domain Eukaryota; kingdom Metazoa; phylum Arthropoda; class Insecta; order Lepidoptera; family Papilionidae; genus Eurytides; species Eurytides lysithous. The sequence goes on from DWHO01000571.1 coordinate 5,724, forward strand.
GTCCGAATCATTCACAATGAATTTACTGTGCGACATAATATAATTAGTCTTTTTTAATTTTTGAATTGTAAGGTGTAAAGGAATTAAATTTTTTTGTGTATACGTACCTTGAAATACAAATAAAATAATATACAATGAAAAAATTATAAAAGCTTCTTTATTTGGAAACAGCTTGTTGACCTCTTTCATTTTATAAATGCTTTTAGGTAAAAGCAAAGCTAAATAACTACTTTATAATTTTTTACACTTTTTTTTTATTATTTTTCACAAATAAACGTAAAAGTAAAAATTGGGAGATATATATTTAGTACTAGAGTTTTCTAATCATCGGAATGCCACAAGAACTTATTGCATGTTTTATATACACAAACTCTAACGCGCTACAATTAATTGCAAAACTAGATAACCCGCCAGCTGAAATCGAAATTGTCGAAATAAAAGTATGATCTGAAATATATAGGTAAAAAAAACCTGTGACACAGATAATAAATTAAGCTGTTTAAAAATCCGTAAATGTCCAGTATTTTTTTTATTTTACATGTACGGATTGGGAAATAACATTTTTTAAATGTAAAAAGAATATATATTGGAAATATTTGGCTTCAATCTTAACTAGTTGTTGATGTTGGCACCCTGGTGATTGGTGGAAAACTTTGTGTTCACAAAATAATGCTCCATGAAGCATTATTTACCAGCTGATGTACATACTTTTATTTTTAATGTAATTTATAAAGCGCAAGTTGCACTTTTACCTCGCAGCAGTGATGTTACTGTTTACTAATGATTGTTCAAATTTGCGATTACTGCATTGGTAAGGATATTAAATGGCTGCTAATACTAGGTCATAGCATTGAGTTCAGTTTCGCCACTGAGTAAATATCGATAATATTTTTTTAAAAGGAAAAATGCAAGATTTTTCTTTTCTAGTTTTAAATTTGTTTGCACCTATTAGACTAGTAAACAACTGATACTTGACATTTGACAACAGTTTGTCTAATGTCATTGGAAACAATATTAAATACGAATTTCTATTCATTTCCTTTTAAGATAATTAGTCAATTATTTTAATTATAACGCATTAATTTTTTTATTGAATATAGATATTGAATGTAGTTGATTGGTTGACTGTTCTAAACGATTTATACTTTGTGGTTTTGTCATAGTCAGTGGATCATTTACAACATTAAAACCATAAAAATATGGCTGGTGAAGAAGAAGACAGCACTTGGTAATTATTCAACGTTAAAAGTGTTTTAAAAACATTGCTTTATTGTACCATAAATGTTGTGGTATTAGTGGACATTGTATTTTTTAACTGTGAGTAATACATAGATTTTTTAGAATTTAATGTGCTGTTACATTATTTTAGGTTAATTGAATTGGAATCTGCATTGCTAGATGGATGTTCACCACGAGAAATTAATGTAATTACGAAAGGGAAGAAAATACCTGACAGTCTACGTCCCGATGTCTGGTTGGTGTGTCTTAATTGTCAAGAAGCTGGCAATCAATTACTTCTATTTGATGAAATATTTGATTTGTCAAACCAAAGTGTACTTCGTGATGATGTAAAGAAATTTGTTAAACGATTGGATAATGAAGATGAAGAAAAATTAGCAGTCATTTCAGATATAGAGTCCATAATAACATTTTATTGTAAATCTAAGTCAATTACTTATTCGTCAAACAATGGTTGGATTGAAATATTATATCCTTTATTAAGCCTAAAATTACCAAGATCTGACACCTACAATTTATTTGAAAAAGTCATCAAACTTTACATTCCAAAAGGTTGCATAACCAATGGGGTTCCATTTCATATTTTAAGATTGGTTTTACAATACCATGACCCAGAACTATGTTCATTTTTAGACACAAAACGGATTACACCTGAACAGTATTGTTTACCATGGTTACGATCACTTTTTGCTGGCACTTGTAACTTAGATGTAGTTCTGTTTATGTGGGATTTATATTTTCAAAGATCAGATCCATTTTTCATATTTTTTCTGTGCCTTATAATGATAGTCAATGCTAGAGAACAGCTTTTGCAAATGAAAAGTGAGGAAAAAGCCACTATTATTAAGACATTAATTGCAATGCCTGGTGATTTAGAGGCAAATGATGTATCTGATTTTTGTTCATTAGCCCATTATTATTCATTAAAAACTCCACAATCTTTTCGTGAGGATGTCTTAGAGGTATTATTTTCCGAAAGTGGTTTAGAGATAAATTCAAAACTTTATTCCCAAGCTCTTTGTCTTCCCGTTGCTGTCCATGAACTTATTGAGAGTGCCACGGTAGATGCTGCAGATGTGGATAGTGTTAAATTTTTTTTAGTTGACTGTAGACCTGCTGAACAGTATAACGCAGGACATTTGTCAACCGCTTTTCACCTTGACTGTAACTTGATGTTGCAAGAGCCAAGTGCTTTTAATACAGCAGTACAGGGGTTATTAAATGCTCAGCGTCAGGCATTGGCAGCTGGTTCTCTTGCCGCTGGTGAGCATTTATGCTTTGTTGGCTCTGGACGAACTGAAGAAGACAGCTATGCGCATATGGTGGTGGCATCATTTCTGAAGAAAAATACTAAACATGTTTCAATGTTAGATGGAGGATTTGTTGCTATCCATGATTACTTTGGTCCTCATATGACTGATTGTTTAGAGGAACACAACATTTCTACATGCCTTGTTTGTGCACCTAACAATAATAATACTAATACAGAATCACATAGGACAAGAATCCGTGACAATATACCAGCTATACAGCTCTTTAGTAAGTTGTCAACAGCTATGAAAGCAAAAAGTCAAGAAGTAAAAGGAAAATTAATAGAATATATTGTGAACCCCAATCCAACTGTTAATAATGGTGAATGGCATGTGTCGGCAAATGACCGTAAAGAGCAACGGTATAGAAATGTTCCACCTGTATTTAGTATTAATGATGAAGATGATGATTCACAATCTGATTCAAAAAGAGATTTAGTGAGTTCAGAATCATTGGATGAAACAATTGAATTGCATGCATTCCTTAATGGGCAAAATATTGTTAATAGTTTCCAATGTCAAGAGGTTTTGCTAAATGGCTATATGTACGATTCTTATTTAGTTGTAACTGATACTCACTTAATTATTTTACGTGAAATTCCTAATAAAAGAGGCTTTGCAAAAATATTGTCAAGACGGCCACTTTCTACTATTGTTAAGATTACTGCTAAAAAGAGGCATCCAGAACTAATAACTTTTAAGTATGGTATTCCTGATGGTGACAATCTGTTGATTAAAGATATGGATCGTTTTCTCATACCGAATGCTACGATGGCAACTAAAGTTGTTTCTAATCAGATTGTGTTGCAGTTGGATAGCAAGATTTAATAATTAGTCACCACCTTTGCCTTAATATTTGATAAGTTAATTGTTAGTTCGTATTTTGTATCTTAAAATGCTATTGACACTAACCGCCTCACATGAATTCGTAAAGTTTTTTATAATAGGGTGCAGTTTAACTGTTCTTCGTTATCACTTTATTGATTACAAAAATTCATGAGTACAAATATTATCTTATTTCAAACAAGGTTTTTGTTTAGGTCTAATTCGATTTCGTTTATGTTAAAATGATCAAGTATAGATATATAACTAAAATAAAAAAATGTATCATTATTATTTTGTTGGTAAGGAAACTAAAATAAAAATTACACATTCTATAGGTTGATTCTTATTCGAACTTTCGGCACTTGCACATACTAGAGTATGTACTACAAGTTTTCAAGTTTTATAAAAATCTTTAAAACTTGTATAACATGAGCTATTAAAATTCGGAATAAAAAGTAGTTTAAATGCTATAATTAGATTAAAAGTAGAGGAGGTAGTTATAACTATTACTATGTTTTAGTTAAATTATTTAATTTGTTAGAATTGACTTCCAGATTTTTAATATTTTAAGGATTGAAAACGTTGGGCTCCGAAGGGAGGTAACCGTAAAATTAGATCAGTAACTATCTGATTACATCAGTAACTAGTGTGAAATTACTGTAACACGAGCACATAAAATATTATTGATTAATATGCTGAAGAATTGATTACGAATTTCTCCTATTGTTTACCAAAGGTATTTTTATTCTGTGTAAATTGAATTTTATATTTTTTTTGATTCGCTCCTTATCCTTCTTTTCTTTTTTATGTTTTAAAAATAGTAACAAATATCAACATCTGATACGCGGTCTATTTTAATTTTGTTATGTTTTCTTTCTAACGTAAATAAAGAAATATCATTTACATTGTAGCATTATAGTTGTTTAGTATTGTAATCGAATATAAGTATAACTTTATTTATTGAACTAGTATTAGCACTTGCTTTTCGCTTTAATTTTTTACTGATGCTACATAATGTTTTTAACATATACCATTCCGAATACCAGTTAGCATTTGTATCACGCACAAAATAAGCGAACAGTCAGTAAGTTATTGTTTTCTGTAGAGGTAAGCGAATCCACTAACTACATGCGATCGACAAAAAAAATAGATTGAAGTTCTGAGGGTTAAATATTGCGTCGTTTTTCTCAAACTATTACTCTTACTCGAGATTGTATCTCAGGCATAATGAAGTCTTTTTAATATATTTCCCATTTAGGGTCTCATATTAGCTAGAACATTAATTTAATTTATACTACATTACACGTATATTTAGTTCAGTTTCCGCTTACTTCGTTAAATCGGCCCTCTGCGTTTTACGGCCAATTCAACACAACACACAATTACTCAAGTTTGGCGATGACCTATGACGATGCTGACTGTTTGTCTGTTGTTATATTTTATGTGTATATTTTGTAAAACGTCAAGTTGTGATAAAGTCCACACTGTATGTAAAATGTTAGTTTAGGTATGTTTTGTTTACAATTTAATTTACGAATTTGTTCTTACTGTATGTTTGTTTCATTCCAATAAAATATTACGACGTACCAAAACTGCTTTTTTACTTGTATTTGTTGCATTTTGGACCTGGACTTATAGTGAAGAGTTGCTTGTATAAATATGTTTGTTTGCAGAACTCAGGTCATCGATCGCAATTAAACTGGCTAGATCCTCCTGAAATGCACTCGTATATAGCTCGCCCACGAGCAGTGGCTAAGGTGTTTAACTTGTTACTGGCTGACAGAAAAAAATTTGCTCTATTTTATCAACCGACTCATACACTACATTCAGAAATTTTATTTTATATTATTACAATTGTTACAATTTAATTTTATATTATTATTATTTATTATATTATTATAAAAAATGTTGTACATCGAGAAATCGTTGATGTTGTTAACGTTTCAATCGAGCTCATTTAAAGAAGAAATAATTATATTTTTGTCACGACGACGAATCAGCTCATTTGTCGGGTTGTGGCGGCAAAGTTAACACATTTTAACTACAAACTGCTGTCTCAACTCTCCCCCCGTATTCTCCAGGTTTAGCTCCATGCGATTTTTTTTTTCCCCACCTGAAAAAATGCTTCGGTGGTTAGAAATTTGGAACAATGACGAAGACATTGCCGCCACAGAGGTCTATTTTAATGACTTTCTGAAATCTGTTTTCGGATGGCTTAGTGAAGCTTGAATACCGGTAGAACAAATGTATAGAATTAAAAGGTCTAGATCTAGAAAAATAATTTTCCATAAACGGGTACTTTTTAAAAAGCCTTCGTATGCTAAAACACTGGAGTATATTAACCTAAAAAAATATAGACTTTTCTCATTGAAATTTAATTGAAAGTGATGAGCCATCCACTGAATCCACTGGACTATCTAGAAAAAATTTTTTTCCATAAACGGGTACTTTTTAAAAAGCCCAAAAGCAAAGAACATTCGTTGTGGCGAGAACTGAGTGAGACATGTGAGAGCGCGTCCACAAAGTATGTCTAATTTTAGGATTTTTGGACCCTTCTCCCTCCTTGTCTCGTCTCTCGTCAAATTGGTATAACCCTCCTTTATAAAATATATATGGATAAGGTATCCATTTACATCTGTGCATTTATCACTTGATTTTATACCTTATTGAACTCCTCCATCGTCAAAAACGTGCGACATCATTTCTTGGGAGATAAACGAAGATGACGCGACAAAAAATGCTCTTAATGTTAAATGACACGTCTGCCTATGACGACACAGTGCCATACAGAACGTGTTTTGCACTGCACTCAGTTTCTTACCCAGAGACTTGAGATGTTACATTTTTACGGGCAGTAATAATACTGCCAACATGGTCCTTTAAACCGGGACACAGTCCGGAGCACAGCAGTGCCTACTACTTGGTGGTTGAATACCTGGCAATGCATTGGTACAACTCCAGGCGGACTCTGCAAAGGTTTCCTATCACTTATTAAACTATTACCTTTTCTTTCTTATTTACTTTGTTACTATTTATGGACAAGCTGTAGTTATTTCATATCTTTTATAGTAGGGGTCAGCAACCAGCGGCCCGCGGGGTTGCATGCGGCCTGGTACGGTAAAAATGCAATAATAAGCTTCTTCTCTATATAGTATCTAAAAAAAAATTGTTTTAATTAAACGAAATGTGGCCCACGCCAATATTCTGATAACATTTGCGGCCCTTGTGTAAGAAAAGGTTGCCGACCCGTGTCCTACAGTATGCTTGTTATGACTCTCCTTGATTTCTTTATTCCAAGTTAATTCCTAAGGTGCGCAATGGCGCCAGATGTTTGCACTTGTATTCACAATAATAAATGCTTAAATAAATATATTTCATTAAGTCATTAATCACTATCAATGTGGCAAAATAATCTTAGAATTAAATATTATATAAGTATATCTAGGTTCACATGTTTCTTTTTATTAGGAATTTTGATTGTACGGAACACGGAAACAACAGTTCGTGCGCTTCCAATTATTCTTAAAATATTTCTAAGTTTTTGTTATTAAAGGTCATATTAAAGTCACGATGTTTTAGCCAAGTATTGCGAAATTTGGTACGCTTCTTTTTTGTTTTAAATACTTGAGGAAGTCGAAGTCATCTTCAACTTCATTAAGTATTTACAACAAAACTGACTTGGAGTCATCTTCATTCTAAAAATAGAATCAATTTCCTTTATACTATTTTAGACAAAACCTAGATTCGAAATCGTCAGAAAGTTCAGTAACATACTTGTCTCGATTGGGAATCGAAATCACGATTCGATTCAAAAACAATTTTGGTAACAGCTCCAACGCATAAACAAGTCTTCTAAATTAACAACACACATATTATAACAGCAGTCTTTTAGTTATTCAAGACCGTTAGAGATATATTAAATTAGATTTTAATACCTTCATGGGTAAGCTAAGGCCTTGTGATGAATCATCTGCTTTCATGATTTCACCAATAATAACTAAACAAACAAACAAACAATATAGACAATAAAATGAAACGAATAATTGTTTAAATATTGTTTATTATTTAGAAAGCTATGACTTATAACTATAATATCGTTGATATTAGGAAAACGCTATTACTTCAGAGAAAGTCTTAGAATATTTGGGTATTTTAGAAAGGTTTCTAATATGTACTTTTTATTTAAAGCGATAAGGATACAAATTGTTTTACAGATAGCGATGATATTAAAATAAATAGCCATAAACACCTATATCTATAGTATAACAGATGAAAAGCAAACGTATTTGTTTTCAATAATTTTATGTTACTTATAGTAAAAAATGATATTATTTTGCACATCTTTTTTTCTAACCAAAATATTTAATCGTTTAAAAATTAATTATTCTAGTAGTATTCATTTTTGTCAGCAGTTTACCCCAGTTTTCTTTTGTACGATCTTGCACTTGTGTATGAATAAAGCGTTTATGTTAAGAATAATTTAAAACGACAACAAATTACTTGCCCATTAATAACCATTAAATTAAACGTATTTATGATATAGCTTTAGAAACGTAGTATACCATTAAAGAGGTTTTAGTGTAAATAAGATCTTGTTTTCTTTAAAGCATTCAAGAATTTATTGTAAAACATCTTGCTCATATCAATTACATTGTTTAAACAATTAAATACAATATTTCTGCGGGCAGTGCATTATCTTTTATTTTTGGTTTATTAAGAATCTGTATCTATTACAAAAACGGCGATAAGAAATATAAATATAATAAAATGCAAACAAAGTTTTGGCACAAAAAATAAAAAATAATGAATTCCCAGTTAAGAACTCTAGCGCCAGCATTCTAGTTTTTATCTGTTTGCTTCTTTTAAAGTTAAATTAGTCGATCATAGATTCCTCATTCTTATTTATATTTCAATAAGTTAAAGGTTATTTTTTATGTTGTGCGAAATAAATGAAGTTTCACATTCTTTACTGTTTCATAAATTTATATACCTCAACAGAATAAAATTTTGTGCATATAATGCTCGTATAATGGTATTCCGTAATTTTAAGTGCACTATATTAGCGACTTTCGCGCTAATTTATATATTTGTCTCATTAGTAGTCAAAATCGAAGAAGAAATTTTTGTTACCACTAAATTTATACATTCATATATACCTTACAATTATTTGATCCCAAGTAACAAAGAATTAGGTAGTTGAAGCTGGTTTATGTTCTTCTCGTTAACTCCACGGGATCATTGAAGCCATATGTTATTTTATGTAAACAATGTTTTTAATTTTAGTTATCTTAGCATATTTTATATTAAAACATCTTATCTAGAGGAATATATCCCAGGCAGCTCTGATATGTTTTAGTTTGGCGATTTGGATAAAATCTAGGCACAACAATGGTTAATGAGTAGTAGTTAAATAAGTCGCCAAAATGAACACAAAAAAATAGTGAAATAAAGGTTATTAAAGAACAAAATGTAATATTATTTAAAATATTTAAGTTACTCGATGTAATTGTTATCAATACTTATCATATATAATTTATCAATAATTTATCATTTGCTGCTGTTATGCTCTTGATAGAAAAATTTCCATTTAAATGTCACAACTATAAGCTAGGAATTTAAAAGGTATAAAACAAGATGATTAAAATTATAAGTACAACATTGCAAAATGATATATAATTTAGTCTTATTAAAAAATAAACTTACAGAGGTATTATTATTTAAGAAATTATAATCATAATATAATTTTTATCACAGCCCAATAATTAATTTCATTTTCAATTTTATCGTATAGTATAAAACCGGCTGTCAAAGATATTTCGTAAAGTTTAATAACATCAAAGGCAATAAAATGCTTGTGATTGATAATCTTTCAGCACTGGACGTGTTAAATCCTGTCGTCGTAGTATTTGCTGACTCTTGAGAATACGTCAAAGGTTTTATTAAGTCCACTGGAAACAGAAACAAGTTACTTAGTTAAATGGAAAATTGAAAATACAACAAATGTGGTGGAACAAATGAATTCGTACATAAGTAAAATGTAAATAAAATATGTGATATCAGCATTATTATCTCTTTTAAAAGATAAGTTCTCAACTGAGCAAGCGGTAAATCTGATCGTAGTTGGCATAGCTGCTCCCGAAGCACAAAAGATAAATAATATAAAAATAAATATATTAAATAAAAATGAAATAACACGATACCATTGTTTATAACAGTAAACCCCGAATTGATATGCGAACCTCCGTTTTGAAATCGGATTTAAAATATTTATAAAATAATATACTCTACTTGTTACCTTTTTTAGACCTTGGCATCACTTCGGACAAACTATTAGTTTAACGCAAGCACTTTTAAAATTTGTTGCTCAACCATGTTAATATAGTTTAAAAAGTGTTTTAATATATGACTTTATGGTTTTGCTATTTACAATTAACTACCATAACCAGAGACACAGTAGATTTAAGTTGTATATATTTATTTACATTTGTTTGTGCATACATTTGTTCGTGAAGATAACAACTCGTAACTCAAAAGACCTACGAAAAGTCACGGGCGTGTGTTTTAATTTTGTCATTTATTGGGTCACTTAGTAAACAGTATTGTGTAATCTACAATATCGATAGTTGAACTGAATTACTTTTCATCAAGTGTTCGTTTGCCTCTGTTTTATTCATTAATTTAAAACAGAAAAACTCACCAACGACGGTGTCATTTCTGACATCGGCAAATTTGTCGTCAATGCTTCTGAACTCCGGTATGGTGCTGACGCATGTCACTTCGAGCCTACCGGTCGCTAATATCTGTATCTCTGAAACCGAGACATATAAGTCTCTGCCTCTACCCGGTCTTCGGCTTTTGTGGCGGCTGCTGACCCGTATCGTGTTCGGCTCATCTTGATCTTTGAGTGATTCAATCTAAAAATAAAGCAGGTATGTAATTTTATTACCGAAACCCGAAAATAAGTATAATCTTTAAATTCAGAGTTATGAAAATTCTTTTCGAAGTAGATATTGCTAAAGTATTAGTAACGATATATTATATTAGAACTTAAAACTTTTACACTTTTCATGTGTAGGTACTTGTTAGACAATGTTCAATCGTTAGATTATTTTCTCTTTATTTATTGTTTTTCTAGATAGGCAAAGGTCACATACCTATATATGACGAATTTGGCACACCTTAGCTTTTAACATTATCTGATAACCTAGTTAGGATTTTACCCTGAGTTTAGCGTTTGTAATTATTTGCAAATGGAAAAATATATAATTTTATAACGCATTTGTTACAAACTATGTAAGTTTTTTACAGACTGTGTTTATACACAAACTTAAAGATTTGAGTATAATGTAGGTACTGATTTTATTACTTGATTCTACGTTAGTTCCGCAATTATTCATACCAAGAAATTGCATTAAGAGAAAAAAAGTTTTCAAATTTCAGCATTTTTTAATTTTCTATTTATATGTACACAACCTATGCCTCCATATCGGCGTGCCAGCTAATTGTGTGAGGCAGAGTGTGTGAAAAACATACATTGTACGGAATTGAAAACTTTGAATTTTTATTCCAATTTTTTTTTCAAGGTATTTATTTTCATTTAAAAATTTACACATAGGATCTATAGATCCGAGACGGTATCCGGTCCATTCGGTTTGATATACCCTTTTTGTAACACTCGGTACGAGGGAGTATTTATTAGTATAAATTTATATATTCTCTGTAATCCCGCTAAAGGTAGAAACATAAGATAAAATGGTATTAAAAGCAAAAAAAGTAAAAGATACAAGTCTTTTCTCCAGGTCGCAAGCTCGGTGCGTACTTGCTGTTTGCTAAAACTTGAAATCTTTATATTGATGTAATATTCATCGACAGAATTCTAAAACGGTTTAATGTTAATACGTGCTGAGCTAGCGTAGCGTTAGGTGGCAAGGGAATTGTAAAGATATGATTGGTAGGCATACGAAGAACAATCTCGTGTGTTCGAGACGAATATCTCTATATTTGAATGAAACGACCCCCTTAAGAGAAAGTTTATTAATTAGGTACTAAAGGGGAGTAAATGTGTAAAAAAAAATTCTTAGAAGCTTAATGCTACTGCGATGTATTTTTATAAGGTGTAATATTGCTTTTATTTTGTTCATTTACTTATATGATTTTAAAACTATTTTATATTAATTTACTGTATTATATCCACGAACTGTCCTAATAATGTATAGAAATTATACTTCAGTTACTTTTTCATTTTCGTTCCATAGTTGTATTCATATCGTCATTATATTTGTATATGATTACTTGTTTTTTTTAATATTTTTAAGTGCTTTTAGTCTTTTAAATAGTATTGACTTAATTTCTCACTCATAATATTAACGTGTTGTATTTTGCATTGACGGATTATTTGAAGACGAATTTTTAATGTCTAAAATTCAATATCGTAACATTTCAAAAATATGTTTAAGATTATCAGACACAAGAGTTTGAGTGAATTTTAATTAAATATACGATGATGGGTACTCTATTATTTTGTTTTAGTTTACATTAAAATCAAACGTAGAGGACATTGTGTATATCTAAATGTTATTTTTGAAATATTGCTTATGGTTTTTTGCTTACTTATCTCACGGTTGTACTCAAAGGACTTAATAACCACGAAATGACTACAATTTTTAAAATATGAAAATATAAATACTATTTAATATAAATTATAAATAGTCAAAAGTAGTTAGAGTAGTAGTGAGTTAACTCCTTATGAGTGTGCGAGGTAGTGAGTGAGAAAAGTGAGAAAGTGTGGTGTATGAGAACCCAAAGCTTACGTTTAATGTCTTTTGACGCGACTTATGACCCTGGTTCTTGCCTTACTCGTTCGGTTCGAGGAAGACGTCATGCAAGTGATTGGTAAAAAATTACAAATTTTTCCACCAGAATATTGATATTGTTTTCGGATTTTTCAAAGAAATATTTAGAAAGATCTTCTATAGCTTTTAGGACTCTTTTGCACAGTCTAGGGTGGTCCTTTTGTACCCATTATTCTACCGCTAAGTAGTAACTTACTGAATGTACCAGCTCGAACCGGATAAGTACCACGACCCCACAAAAAATCGACGAGAAGTCGAAGTGCTTTTGCGTCTGGTAAGTAAGGTGTCCCCTCCCTACGTTCCCTCCCTCTCTATTTCTTTCTCAACTCCCTCCTACCTCCTCTCTTCCCTCCTTTCTTACTCCTTTTCCGTTTCTCTTCCAAAAAATCCCACCTCAAAGGCTGGCAACGCATTTGCAAGTTATGTCTCTGTAATATTGCAAATGTCCATGAGCAGCGTTGATCACTTACCATCAGGTGAGTTGCATGCTCGTTCGCCCGCCTACTCCTTGGAAAAAAGTAATCTTTGAGCACTATTGTATTCTAGTACGTAGGGCAAAGTTGCCAGTGTTATTACTATCCAATTCGTGGAAACTATCCAATTCGTGGAAACTATCCAATTCGTGGAAACTAGCATTTCCACGGATTCGACAATCCGATGAAGCTTTATAAAGCCGCATAGGCTAAAAGCATCAACGTCAGTCCAGATAAGATAAGATAACATAAGATAAGAGTGTTATTACTGTGAATAGAGATATTAAATCTCAAACGTCTGAGTGACAGGTACAGGGCCAAACAGTTACTGTTTTTATGTTATTAAATTAATTGTGATGATATAGGCGAATATGTCATTGAACTTCAGCCAATCGATTAGCTCATATCGTAACTTTCCTTCTAAAAAAGAAAAACTGATAATACGGGAACACTTATATTGTATATACAATAAATGTATAAATAGGACATCCTCTATTTATACATTTTTTTATAGACATACACGACGTTACCACTGCGTAAGCAAATAAGCCAAAACATAGATACTGAAAAAAGCGCTGTACCCATGCGCTGGCATGTAGTTTTTAAGTCATTTATATTCAGTACTTTTAGATCCTTATTTTCCGATTTTTCTGGCTCTAATTACGTTGTTTTTTTTTGTGTATTAGTCTGACAAACGAGCAAGCGGCTCACCTAATGGTAAGCGATCACCGCCGCCCATGGACATCTGCAACAGAACTTGCAAATGCGTTGCCAGCCTTTAAGGGGAGGGG